>JBBYHM010000006.1:20027219-20043452 GCA_038381775.1 Adansonia rubrostipa
AAAAAGCCTTAAACTCTTTGGTTCCACCCCCCCCCCCCCCCACAAAGAAAAAAGTCTCTGTCTATCTATCTATTAAAAATAAAGAGGGAAAGTAAAGGTCGAGAGGACAGGGGATCCCTTTGCGCCCCATTTATGCCCAAAAGAACACTCGCTTATACAGTCTCTCACTACTGATGCAGAAATTAAATTGTAATTATGAATGTTTTTATCATAATTTATGAATATAATAAATATTGTAATAATTAATTATGATATTATTACTAATAAGATTTAATAATAAAAAATTATAATTATAAAATAATAAGTAGAATACCCTATTACTGTTTCTATTAAATTTCATGCAATCATGGATTGTCACGGCAAATGTGATTCTTGGGGGAAGCTTGGGTTTTGGTTATGGGACCCCCGTGAGAGGCAACCGAAAGGTAGAGGGCTTGGTGGCCCCCAGGAGTGACAAGTGGTCCCTTTCGACCTAAAGCTTGGGTTAGCGGGCGGGAAGGTGTTCATGTCCAGGTCATCTCACTCGTGACTCAGCGGCGGCTCATCATCTCTCAATCGCGTTGCTCCATCCATGCATGCATATATATATATATATATATATATATATATATATTGGCCCATCAAGCGAATCTTCCTCTTTTTCCTTTTCTTTTGAAGTGTCGTTATTTGATGGAATATTTCAAGTAAAAGATTCCACGGTACGTACCAAAAGTTTTGTGTACTATGTAATATAACTATTTTCTGTATCAAACCAAATTAGATTTCTGTAATTCTAATTTGAAAATAATTAAAGATATGAATGAGATGAAAATTCAACTATATAGAGCTTTCAATCAGAACATCAGATATTGATATTTTATCAAATCCAATAGATTTACACCTAAGAGCAAGACCGGCCCTGTAATAACACTCTCGCGTGGGCCCGCAGCTTATGTTCTTTTTGGGCTTTGGATATCGAAACGTGCATCTCACGCTCTCCCAAAATCAATCTAATCTCTCGAATGACAATTGAATTGCTGACATGTATTTGTAGATTACAGTCTCTGTCTCTCTGATACCATACGGGTGTACGTAAGCCTACGTGATATGTACACATAAACGTGTCCTGTGGCTTTCGTCTCCCGTTATTCTTCTTTGTAAATACGAATTAATTATTTTCAGCCTTATTTACTCTTTTTTTATTTTCACAAATACTGTCCATTAAAAATCGCAATATTTGTTAATCAATTAATAATGCGGAAAGAGCTGTTATAATTTTATTTGAAAATAGTTTTATATCCAAATCTTTTTATAAAGTTGTTAAAGATATCTCTTTTTACTTTTTCTTACCGAAATCTAATTCCATCTTTAAATGTTCACTGCTCCAATCTCTTCATCGATTTGTTAAATTTAAAATTTTACCTTTGATTAACTTGTGGTAAAAATCAAATTTTGATTGACAGGAAAATAAAATTACCTTTTTACTGATTAAGACTATTATACATTGAGAAAAAAAAAAGTAGTCAATCACTTCTAAAATGTGAAAATAATGACTGAATTTTAGTCCACCAAAGGGAAAAACAATTTATTTTTAATGAAAAAAGAAGAAGCAAATTTCCCTTTTTGAAGGGAAGGGTCATTCTTTCACCATGCATGCAGTCTGCGCATGTTGGTATATAACCACCATTTTAATTTAATGTACCATTTTATTATTTAAAGAAAGGCAAGGAAAATCAGTCATTTTACAGTGGAAAAAAAAAAAGAAACGACGTCATCTTAACTCATCTAGCACTAGTGTAGTTATTTTTTGTGAGGCTGAGAAGCAAGAGCTCACGGAGCCCATTTTCCCCCGCGTCAAAAAAATTAGATTTATCAAATTTTTAATTTTTGATTTAATCAATTGTATTTATTAATTTAATATTTAAATATTAATATTAAATATAGTTAATAATTAATAAAAATATATTTAACTTAATAATAAGTTTTTAATTTAAATCTAAGATATTATAAGTTCAAATCTTATTGTTTATAAATAAATTTTTTCAAAAATTACAAAAATTAAATAAAATTAATTTTATATCAATTTAATTAATTTTTAATTTTAATATATATAATCAAATCACTTATTAATTTTTAATTTAATCAACTTGAATTTTTAATTAGTGGTTTTGGTTTTGAGACAGTTGGTCTGTCTTCGGTTGTGACCTCTGAGAAGTACATGTTGATCCATAGGTGAGACAATTTCTGAATCCACAAAATAAATCCAAGTGGAAAAACCATAATATAGACAAGATTCAAGAGGAATTGAAATTATTAAAAAAATAAATAAAAAGAAAACAAAAAGAAACCCAAAACAGGAAAAGCAACCAAAACAAGATAAAAAAAAAAAAGAAAAAGAAAGAAAGAAAGAAAGGAAGAAAGCGAAATGTGAGAGAGGCGAACACTCCTTTCCCTCTCTAGTGATGGCGTGGTTTGCTTTTGCGTTTTCCAGCAGACAGGAATCTTTGAAAATCCAAAGCATCCCCCAGCAACCCAAAGCTGAAGGAAAACAAAAACAAAAACAAACAAAAATTATGGTTACTGTAAAAGCAAATTAGAAGGGTTAATAATAAGATATTCGATGGATTCATCGCGTTACTTGATAAAATAATATTTAATAAATTTTAATTTTAAATTTTAAAAATATTTGTAATACGAACACCCCCTCCCCACCCTAATTCTGACTAGCAAAGTTGATTTGGCTGATAAAACTCCCCTTAATTGTTAATGCTTTGGAAGGGGATTTCCTGCGCATAAATTATTTTAGTATAAACTCCAAAATCATTTTAAAGAAAGATCATTTTCACTTCTATTTATTTTTTTTAAATTTGAAATATACTAATCATTAATTAAAAAATCTAATTGAATATATATATATATATATATGTTATACTCAAACATGAGAATCCCTAAATAGGCATACCAGGTATATAATAATCATTAATTAAAAAATCTAATTAAATATATATATATATATTATATTCAGACATGAGAATGCTTAAATAGTCATAATAAAATAATTGTCTAAATGAATTCAAGTGCCTAAATGGCTCAAGTGACTTCAAAAGTCCTAATTCTAAGAGTGCAATCGCATAATCATCCAATTCACCAATAACCTAAAGCGCACTCCACGCATTGGCATGCCTCTAAATAGCAAGTCTCAAATAAGACGCTTTAGACCAGACATCTCTAAACAATACGTCTTGAATTAGGTGCCTTCTAAAATGAACCAATAGGAGACTACTGACATCCCCCGACAAATATGGTTATTATGATCAAAATAACTGTTAGTTTGACAACCAGCTACATTTGAACAACACTTGGACACCGTAAAGAGTATAACGTACGTGCTCTTCACATACCTAGGTATAAAAAATGACTATAAAGCTCCTAAGTATAGCATGCACATCGAACACCTTTTCTCTCTCTCTATTCATTACACCAAAAAATTTTATATTAACTTAAGTATCGAAGTGTGTTTGAAGCCCCAACTTCAATGCTCTTCCAACTTTTCCTTGCTATTCAAGTCCCAATCTTACTCTATTTTTCAACTTTATCCATAAAAATGTCAACAATATATTTACCATGAATATTCAAAATACTATACAACTCTGAAGTAATTTGAGTAGTATGTAAGTGTATGTGTCATGGATAGAGTTGTTCATAGGCTTTGCATCTTGTTTGATTTAATCAAAATCAAGTTTGAGCTTAGATTTTTATATTTTAAATCGATCTAGTTTAAAAAATAAATTTTAAATAAAATAATATATTTTTATTTAAATTTAATATTAATATATAAATATTAATATAAAATAATTTTTTATTATTTATAAATAATTATTCAAATTTAATGGGTGAACGGACCCAAACTGAGTTATGTTTTTTTGTAGCAGCCTATCTGATCAATGAACACCTATAGTCATAGGACATTTGCCTAGATTTTTTCTTTTCTTTTCCTTTACTTTTACTATTTTTTCTCTTTATTTTCTAATTTTTGCCGTTGCTTCCTCCATCATTCTGTTTTCTCTTTCTTTCCTCTCACTGTCTGTTGGAACCGAACAGTTTTCACACGCCTATTTTTCAATCCGAAAGAAAAGAAAAAAAAAAAAAACTATTTTCTCACGCATTTTATTTTATTTTTCTTTCAGTGAAGCTAATAATATGAGCAGAGTGCTCATTTCCTACTACTACCGGTTAT
Organism: Adansonia rubrostipa; assembly: GCA_038381775.1. Lineage (NCBI taxonomy): Eukaryota > Viridiplantae > Streptophyta > Magnoliopsida > Malvales > Malvaceae > Adansonia > Adansonia rubrostipa. The sequence continues at coordinate 20,031,436 of JBBYHM010000006.1, forward strand.
GAATCCCAACTTGGAGCCACCACCACCTCCTGGGTTAGCACCGCCGCCACAACCGCCTCAGCCTCACCGTCCTTCCACCTCCTGTGACCGCCATCCTGAAGAGCATTTTACTGGCTTTTGCCCCTCATGCCTCTGCGAACGTCTCGCTGTTCTCGAGCCTTCTTCCTCTGCTGCTGCTTCTTCTTCTCGGAAACCTCCCATCGCCGTCAGTACTTCCACCGCCACCGCTGCACTTAAAGCCATTTTCAAGCCTTCCGGAGGAGGTGGTACACGACCCGGCTTTTTTCCCGAGCTCCGGCGGACAAAGTCCTTTTCGGCCTCGAAAAACGAGGGTTTCTCCGGGGTTTTTGAGCCTCAGAGGAAATCTTGTGACGTTAGGGTTCGAAACACGCTTTCTTCACTTTTTTATCAAGAAGCATCTGTAAACGGAAGGTCTTCTGAAATTGTTGAAGTTGAAGCTCGAAATTTGGGTTCTTCTTCGAGTGTTGTTCAAGGTCCTGTTTTTGAGGGCAAAGAAGAAGACCAAACTGACAGTGAAACCGATCACGAAGACGACATAGAGATCATAGAAGAACAACCACCCAATGTAGCTGTCCCTACTGCGAGTTTAATCGAAGACAAAGTTGAAGAAATTGTGGAAGAATACAAAAAGGAACCGTGTCAAAAAGAGGAGCTGAAGCCCATGAAGGATCATATAGATCTTGATTCGCAAACAAAGAAGGCTTCTGGAAGAGATTTTAAAGAGATTGCTGGGAGTTTCTGGTCAGCTGCTTCAGTTTTCAGCAAGAAATTGCAAAAATGGAGGCAAAAACAGAAGCTTAAAAAGAGGGGAAATGCATGTGGGTCAGCGAGATTGCCAGTGGAGAAGCCGATAGCGAGACAATACAGAGAAACCCAGTCTGAAATTGCGGATTATGGGTTCGGGAGAAGGTCTTGTGATACCGATCCAAGGTTTTCCCTTGATATAGGGAGGATGTCATTTGATGCAGCAAGGATGTCATTAGATGATCCAAGGTATTCTTTTGATGAACCAAGAGCTTCCTGGGATGGGTATCTGATTGGGAGAATGTTTCCAAGAATGCCCACAATGGTTTCCGTTGTGGAAGATGCTCCAGTTCGTCATGTTTCGAGGTCTGACACTCAGATTCCTGTGGAGGATCCGACGGCTATGAATTCTATTAATGAGAATGAATCTCTTCCTGGAGGGTCAGCTCAGACAAGGGATTATTATTCCGATTCTTCGAGGAGAAGAAAAAGTCTTGATAGGTCGAGTTCTTGTAGGAAGACTGCTGCAGCTGTAGTGGCCGAGATTGATGAAATGAAGTCTGTTTCTAATACAAAGGTTTCTCCTGCAACTGTTGATTACTTCCATGGATCTAAACTTGTTGTGCCGGATAAGGATTCCAAGGATTCAAACTCGAATTCTTTGAGGGATGATTATTCTGAGACTTTTGAGATTGGCTTAAGAGATAATGCGTCCGTGATTGGGAATGGGGAACAGAAAGAGTCCGTTAAGAAGTCGCGGAGGTGGAGTAAAGCTTTGAACATTTGGGGGTTCATTCACCGGAGGAATGTTAACAAAGATGAGGATGAAGATAGGTATAGCAGAGCTAATGGCGTGGAGAGGTCGTTTTCAGAATCTTGGCCTGAACTGAGAGGAGAAGGGTATGGAGATTTGAGAGGGGGTTTAAACCCCAAGGTTTTTAGGAGCAATAGCAGCGTAAGCTGGAGGAATTCATCCTTTGGTGGTGCAAGGAAGAACTGTGTTGATTCAAATGGGCATAGCAAGAAGAAGAGAGATGAGTTTATGTTGGAGAGGAACAGGAGTGCAAGATATTCACCAAATAACATCGATAATGGACTGTTAAGGTTCTACTGGACACCGATGAAGGGCAGTCGGAGAGGTGGGTCAGGCAGAAGCAGCGCAAGCCATGCACATTCTATTGCTAGGAGCATACTTAAGTTGTACTGAATTTGAAGATTCATTAACTTGTTTCTTTGGTTTAATGTTGTTAATGTTGCTGCATTTGTTGTGTAACCACACATGCCTATGTATTTTGCTGTTTGGTTAGTTAAAACAAAAGCACCCTAAGATTGTTGCCTTTCTTGCTACTTGTGAGTGGCATGCTTCTTCCACTATTCGAATAACAATTTTTTTTCCTGTGTTTCTTGCTTCTAATCACATTTTCTTAAACATTCTGAGTCCTTCCTTTTGTTTTCTTCAGTTTTACCAGACTTGGACAAGAATCATATCAACTAATTAAACTAACTTTCATGCAAGGCAAGCCTTATAACTACGAATTTTTATGAGATGGATTCTGAAGATTGTTGTAGAGCTCCTCAACATGAAGTGGCTCCATCTGGGCCTCATGTTAGTTTGGGATCATACTTCAAACTTATGTGGTTGAACTTCTTTGATTCACATGATCATCTAATAATGGGTTTTGAAATATTTTTTGCTATAAGCTCGCTTTTCACAGTGGTAAAGCCCTTGACTTTTGGATGTTTCTTGGGTTTTAAGGCTTCTTCTAGTGCGTACTTCGTAGCCTGGGTCTTTGGAGCTTCAATCTTTGGAACTGCAAGGTTGGTTTTCTGTTTTTATAAACAATAAGTTATAGGCAGGGTGCCAACATGGTTAAACTCTGTCATTAAGAAAAAATTAGTGCATGAATTATGCAGTGAATGTTCAAGCGAAAACATCAATGAAACAAAGCAATGATTATTTCCCCCATTAACAAGGTTAGATCTTTTCCCTCCTACAAGGATGCTAAAGGAATCTAAACCGAACAACATTTCTGGTCAAAGAGTTAGAGATCATGCTTTCTCCTTTTCTCTAAACATGTAAAATGCTCCATCATCATTAAGTTTTTGCCTCTAAAGGCAAAAGGTGACTAGGAAAACATCCCAGCATGTTTCTTAACAGAGGAGATAAAGGGAAGTAAAGAAAAAAAAAAAGACACAAAAAAAGGGGGAGCTCAGAACCCAATGGCTGACATGCCAAACAATTGGGCTCTGCATCAGTTGTTCAAAAATGAATTTTTATCAAACTTGGGGATGTGGGATTTCTTTAAATTGTTTCGACCAACTTGAAAAATCTTCAAATCTTTAGCCCAAACTTGCCCATATTTATCTGTTGCCAGCCCATACGTGGCTCCACATAGACATAGGCCCACTACACTTCCTAAACCCAGAAAACCAGAAACTACACTATATTCAATGACCGAGTTCCCAAAAACCTCTCACCAAAGCAAGTTCTCAGGCTCCTGTAATCACAGAAACTTGCTCTCTTCGACTCGGCTACTCGTCAGCCGGGTTACACCCGCTCAACCGACATTTTCCACCGCATCATTCGTTTACTAGTGGACTCCCGACTGGTTTCCCACGTGACTAAGATCCTGCAGCTAAGCGAACCTGGGAAATGTCAATGTTCAGAAGACTTGGCTTTAACGATAATCAAAAAGCCTGTGCCCAAAATTCAATGCCTGGAAAAGCATTAGATTCCTTCCAGTGAATGAAGCAATTTTTTGGTTGTGAACCTGGGATTCGATCTTACAGCACTTTACTAAACGCTTTTGCTCAGAAGAAACTTTGGGAAGCTGGGTCATTTTTTAAGTACTTTGAAACAGTGGCATCAAGCCAAATTTGCAAACTTATAATATTTTGATTTAGGTTGCTTCTGAAGAGAAGCATTTTGGGCGAGCGAAGCGGTTATTGGATTTGATATAGAAAACGTTTTTTTTTCATCCAAATGTTCAAAGCTATGGGACTTTGATTCATGGGCTTTTCAAAGGCGGGAACTTGGTTCTGGAATTGTTCGACGAGATGTTTAAGAGAAAGTTCAACCCAGATGTTTTGTTTCATTTCTTCTAGTGGGCAGTTCAAAACATTGGCCAACACTTCACCTCAGGAATCCTGGGCACCAATCTTGAGCAGTGTACCTTTACGAGTTCGTAAGTTCTTTACAAGTTCTAGGATCAAGAACTAGCATCTTTCTCATTCGAAGAGTTACTGGACGTGCATTAGAAGATGGTTTATGCCAAGAAAATTTCTTTCAAAGTGATTGGAGGTATGATGCATAAGCACCTAAAGGCTAAAGTTCAAGTTCCTATAAACGGCCTTCGTCGTTCCTCTCTTGTTTGTGCTTTGTTTTCGCCCCAACTGTTAACCAATCACCTTTTAACAACGTGCCAATTCTTGAAGGTTGGATGTATATCCTTTAGAATTTAGATATCTTGACATGAAACCACACTGACCTATTGACCAAAGCTTAGTCTTCGCAGTTGGATATTCAGTCGTTGTTTTCCTGTATAATGATTGAGAAAAAACTTCAAAAAGCATCAGATTGGAAACTGACGTTGGTTTTGGTGATTGCAGCTATATCACTAAGATCAGATGTTGATGATGCAAAAGAAAAGTGGCTTGATGTATCAAACCCAAGTATTAAGTTATGACTTGGGGTTATTGAATCATGCCATATTTGCCTAAATAATGATGGCTAACATTAACAGCTATACAGTAGAAGTTTGTTAGATAGGATATAAGAAGATCCTTTACTAGTTTTTTTCAATTTTCATCTTTCTTTTCTGTTTTTTCTGCTTCTGATAACAATGTCTGTTCATAGGTGAACTGAGAAACTAAAGCAAGTAAAATAGCTCCAAGAACGGCAACTTTTCGCCAATCAGATGCAGAGATGAAAGAGTCTGCAATTAATATGACTAGCAGTGCAATTAGAGCAAGGTAGATGTTCCTCCGTGCTTTTGACCCTGCCTTTTCTTTAGTAATCTCCTTAATCTTCTCTGCTTCTTCCTTTGCTTTTGCTTTGTCTGTAGGCTTCCTCTCTGTCAGGTTCTTAAAGAATAAACCTTCATTCCTATCTCTCTCAATTTGGCCTTCAAACTGTGCTAACTGGTCTTCATTCTTCTCAATTTCCTGTCTGTTCAATTCCTGAGATTCTTCGAAGGCTTGCATTTGGCTCTCAATGTTCTCCATTATCTGCTTTATAACAAATGAATAAGAAATGGGATGTCAACAAAATTGAAATATCAGCCAAATCTCTCTCCTTTCTTAACGTAAAACAGACCCTACCCTTTCACCGGCTTCTTCAAGTCCTTTGAGAGCATCTTCCCCAACTTTATCAAACTCAGCATTGGCTTCTTCAGCAAATTGAGTGAGATAAGCAGATCTTTCATCCAAGTAGTCAGTCAGACGAACCTTTTGAGCCTGTAACATTGCGATTTGGGCAAGCAGCTCTTGCTTCCGAGTGTCTCCTTCGGGAGATGTCGAATCGGGATCAGACTCAGACTTGGAGCCACCGGACTTACTGCTGAGGCACAGGATGGAATTCTTATTCCTTGCGCATGCGAATCTTCTTGTATGGAAAAGGGGGCCAGGGCCATGCTCACTGGGTTTAAAGGAGGCATGAAGAATGGCTTTTAGGGCAATCATCTTTTCCCAGTTTTCGCAGTGGGAGAAGTAAATACTAACATTATTCTTAATTTGTATCTTCTATTTACATTGGAAGGCTTTTTGCACCTCTCATTTTGTGTACATTATCCACTTTTGGCTATGATATCATAGAGAAAGCAGTGTGAAATTACCATTATCTTTCCCTGAAAGGGAAATGGATTCTCCAGTTTCTAGAATTGAATTATAAGTTCATAAACTTCGGTCCAAATTAAAAAGAATATATCAACGTGATTATAATTGTAATTTCTCTTATTTATTAAAAAAAATTCATTCAAATAGAATAGACATGCCAAAGTGGTCAGCAACAAGTCTTGGCACAAACGGAACAACTAACAAAAACCCATAATTTATATAGCAAACATTCATTCAATTAACTTAGCTTCGGCCTTTTCCTGCCAATATTTTTATTTTGCCAGCAGAAAAATGTAGGTTGGCTTTTGGTTAAGTTCCATTAAAATGGTCCAAAATATACCCGCTAACCGCCAATCTGGACATGGCTTTTGGCTATGATTATTATTCTAAGCTTTTCTGGCTACATTTAATTTTTTTTGCCAGATAAATTAAGATTATTATTTAAATCTGATATACAATTATCGAAAGTCCTACTTGCAATAATTATTTCACCAAGCACCTTTCACCTTTAACTTGTATTCTATAATATGAATTAATGAAATATGATTTACCAAAATAATCCACAAGATTAAATCTTAAGTCAGTCGATTAAATGGGTCTGAAAATGACATAAATGCAACTCCAAGGCTACTTTTCAAGCTTCACTAACCGAAAAATGACAAATAATAACAATAAATATTTACAATGTTACAATTTTTTTTGTCCTGCAAGCCACAGCCAATGTGGTCAACCAGACATCGGCAAGGGTCAGACAGTCTTTCTAGTCGGATTTCGTTAAGCTTTGGTCTTAATATTTTTATTATGATTTGATTTCAAATAATAATTTTAAATTAAAATAATATATTTTTATTTAAATTTAATTATAAAATATATAAATATTAATTAAAAATATTAGTAATATAAATAAATAATAATATAAACTTAAATGGATTGGTCTAAATATGTCAAAAATATCTGAACTTGAGATTTGAGAAAAAAAAAATGGGGCCATGGCCTGCGCAGCCATGCCCTGCTCAACTACGCCAAACAGTTCACGTTATTTTTCTTACATCCTAAGCAAAAAGCTGATAAATATGTCCGCATGTTCATGGAGTGCATAAACAATTAGTCAAAAGCTAGAAGAATATGCTTAATTCAAACTCTAATCTATTCCCTTAGCTAAGCTTTATTCATTCAAAATAATGTGATTAATTAATTTGAACAATATGAATAAAATAACCATAACATCTATCGATCTATTATCATCGCTCTTAATAAGCTTTCAAGTGAATGAAAATCTATTCTATTTTTTTTTATATGATGCGGGATTAAACCTTGATCTTGTAATGTCTTTTTCATTCGGTTTAATTTCATTTTGAGCCAGCAAGGGAAGCTGGGTTGCTGATTTTTTTTTTATTCAACTTGGGGCTAGATTTTTAGCAAGATTAAATAGTTTCAGGTGGCTTCAACCTTGGACAGGGCGTGATTTGGACTCATTTTCATGCGAGTTCATCGTAATCTGGTAGCTAACCCTGGACTTTAATAGTCTATTTGGGTTCAAATAAGTAATCACCCATTTTAACAACCCCCCCCCCCTCTCTTACCCAATTGGCTTTGGAAAGAACATCGGAAGTAGAGGGGAAGGCGCAATGGATAAAACGTGGGGAAGATGTTTTTGCTTACTCTCGGTTGGTTTAGCCTTGGCTTTCAAACAAGCCATCATCTTCTCTCTGTTTGGGTTGCCATCTGAATGTGACGGAGATCATGAAAGCCATTGCTCAACCTTTTTATTGTCTTGGTTGATAAGATAGCATCCGGATGTCATTTGCCATGCTAGCTACCATGTTTTACTCACTGGCCTATGCATTTCACCTACTTTTATACAACATGCAAGCAAACTTTATTCGCATTTGGAGTCTAATACGTCTGAAGTCTTGGTATAAATTTCTTCTAATTTTAATAATTATTAACATGTTATTTGAAAAGCTCAATCATCAAGCGTTCAAGAATGTCTCGATGAAAGCAAATATCCATCGGAGTACGCTTGCAAAATTGCTCTCAGAAGCTTCTGTTCAAAGATGAATTAATTGGAGGGCTGAAATGCCAGAATCACCAGCGTTGTGTTTGATGGTATTTTGGACCCAACCCCCAAACCTAACCTTTGATCCTAGTGCTGGCTTGGCAGGTTTTATTGATCATTTAATCAAAAGCATCAGACGAAGCTGTGACCAACTGAAAAACATCAGAAAAAGACCAATTTTTTTTCCAATATTTTCTAGGAGTTTTAACATCAAGTTCACTTTCGTGCAGCTTAATCATTGTCTAAAAAAAACCTCCGAAGAACACATGACGGACCACACTTGTTTGCTAGTATTTTTAATAATATTGGTTTATCATTCGAGGAAACAGAGTTTTTTCCTGGCTGTTCTATGTCCCACGACAGCTTGAAATGGTGATGTGTCTTCTCTTTCTAGGAAAATACCAGTGGTAAAAGCTGATGTTAAGTGTCGCTGGTTGAGCTTCCAGTTCCATCATATTCAATTATTAAGCTGAAGAAAACTTAACTTTCTTTGTAAATTGTAATAAATTAAAGCTGTATCAAGTTTTCAAGCCTGCATAACTCAGGAAAAAAACTGCAAAAACTGTCCTAAAATCCCCCCTTCAAAAACTGTGCCTAACAAAATGACATTTACTATAGAGATATATGCTATATGCTATTATGTTAACCAAAATTGGAAGTAATATTAGGTATAGGTATATCTTTAATATGAGTATATTTATTTTTAAAAAATTTTGATATATATTTGAAAGATCATAACGTTACGATCATACTAAAATATGTATTGAATACAAATGTATAAGTTTTTTAAAAGAATAAAAATTTTGAGATAGCATAGATATAATACATACCGAGAATACGTATGTTTTATTTGAAAATTAGTATTAAAGAGAGAAGAATTAAAAGAAGTGCATTGTTTATATTTAAATAACTGATCAAACTAGACCAGATGGCCCATGGAATAATGTTCATGAATGCTAATTTATAAAAACCTTAAGAAAAGAAATTAAAGGTTTTTTTTGTTCATTTTGACTTGACCAAATCTGTCTAGATATTCCCAATTTCAATATTTTCTATGTTAAAATGATTTAAGTAAAAAGGAGCTAAGTAGGACAAAATTATCAGACAATATCTTGGACAAAAATAGCTAAAAGGTTGGGCAAAAGGTAAATTATTGACCATGAATTCCAACGAACCAAACTTCTGATTAAGCTTCTACTTAACTGGAAACTGCATTTAAGAGGGTTCAATAACTTAGCTTCCAATTATGATTTGGTCCCAAAAAACAACTTTATGTAAAATGCAAGAAATCATGGGAGAACCTCTTGTTATTTCTCAATAATTCTTGTTTCTAAAGGAACGTTCATTCACCTAACCAAGGTAAAACGACATGGCAGCAATTGGTCTCTCACCAATGCCCTTTAAAAGGGGTGCGGTGACGAGTCATTCGTGACTGCAGCTAGGCCGAGGGTAACTAAGCGATCAAACAGTAACCAAAAAACACATAAAGAGAGAGAGAGAGAGAGAGAGAGAGAGAGAGAGAGAGAGAGAGGGAAGGTGAAAAAGAAATAGAAAAAAGACAGAAAATGGACTTTTCGATACGAGTTTTAGTTCTGCTCGCATTCTTCTTGCCCGTTCTTGTCGACTGTGCTGTTCGACACTACAAGTTTGATGTAAGTACACTGTTTGATTGTTGACCAAATATACAAATTTATGAGTACATGAAGGTACAATCTCAAGACTGTCATCTTCTTAAGTAAGGTTGTGGTGTTGGTAACTTGCGCAGGTGGTAATGAAGAATGCAACTAAATTATGTTCAAGCAAACCCATTGTGACCGTCAATGGTAAGTTCCCAGGGCCAACTTTGTATGCCAGGGAAGACGATACAGTGCTAGTTAAAGTTGCGAACCATGTCAAATACAATGTTTCCATACACTGGTGAGAACACAAATCCCTGTTTTATCCACTTTTATGACACAATTCACTAATATCCCCTTCAAAAAGTCAAACACAGAAAGGGATATGGACCATTTTTCATTTGTTTTGTTCACTTGATTTTGCAGGCATGGTATCAGGCAACTTCGGACAGGTTGGGCCGATGGGCCAGCATATATTACGCAGTGTCCAATTCAGACAGGGCAAAGCTATGTATATAATTTCACCATCAAAGGGCAAAGAGGAACACTGCTTTGGCATGCGCATATTCTCTGGTTAAGGTCCACGGTCCATGGCGCCATTGTTATCTTGCCTAAGCGCGGTGTGCCTTATCCATTTCCGAAACCCCACAAGGAAGTAGTTATTGTATTAGGTGAGCTCAATTTTCAGTTCAATTATCGAACTTGCAGAAGTTGGAGTTTAGTCTAACTCGACGGTTTACTGCCAGCTGAGTGGTGGAAATCCGACACCGAAGCTGTGATCAACGAAGCACTCAAGTCCGGATTGGCTCCAAATGTCTCGGACGCTCACACCATAAACGGCCATCCCGGACTGGTCCCAAGTTGTCCTTCGCAGGGTACTTTCCTTCCCTTTCTCTTCTCTCCAACCGAGAAACTTCGTTTAAAAGTAAGATCTTTTGATATAGAATTTGTTACAATCATATCAGGAGGTTTCAAATTGCCAGTGGAAAGGGGCAAGACCTATCTGCTACGCCTAATCAATGCTGCACTCAATGAAGAGCTTTTCTTCAAGATTGCTGGGCACAAGCTCACTGTCGTGGAAGTCGATGCCACATATGTTAAACCCTTCAAAACTGATACAGTCGTTGTTGCCCCAGGCCAAACCACCAATGTCCTTGTCTCAGCTGATAAACATTCTGGCAAGTACTTGGTTGCAGCCTCCCCATTTATGGACGCTCCAGTTGCAATCGACAACCTGACAGCAACCGCAACATTACACTACTCAGGCACACTTGACAATACCCCCACAACTCTCACTAGTCCACCACCAAAAAATGCCACATCAGTTGCCAACAACTTCATAAACTCTCTTCGTGCCCTCAATTCCAAACAATTCCCTGCCTTAGTCCCACAAACGATTGATCACAATCTTTACTTCACCGTTGGACTGGGGATTAACCCCTGCCCTACTTGCAAAGCCGGTAATGGCAGCCGCGTGGTAGCTTCTCTTAACAATGTGACATTCGTTATGCCTACTACAGCCTTACTTCAAGCACATTTCTTCAGCATCAGTGGGGTTTTCACCACGGATTTTCCTGGTAACCAGCTCACGTATTTAATTACACTGGAACTCCACCCACTAATTTGCAGACAACAAACGGGACGAAGGTTTTCAGGCTGGCTTATAACTCTACAGTACAACTTGTTTTGCAAGATACTGGGATCATAGCCCCCGAGAACCACCCGATCCACTTACATGGATTCAACTTCTTTGCCGTTGGTAAAGGACTTGGAAACTACAATCCAAAGACGGATCCTCTGAAATTTAATCTTGTCGACCCTGTTGAGAGGAACACAATTGGGGTACCATCTGGTGGATGAGTAGCTATCAGATTCCGTGCAGATAACCCAGGTGCATTAACAATGTTCCTGATAACTTTATAATTCTTTTTGTCCCACGTTTTTAATCCATGACTTTCTTTCTGATCTCAATTTCTTGTTCTGAATTTCAGGTGTTTGGTTCATGCACTGCCATTTGGAAGTGCATACAACATGGGGGCTTAAGATGGCATTCCTGGTGGAGAATGGAAAAGGTCCGAATCAGTCACTTCTCCCGCCTCCAAGTGATCTTCCAAAATGTTAAGCCAGGCAGTTACGACTCTATACAATCGAGACTTCCGATTAAAAGAGATGCGGAAAGAGGATGAAAGAGTCTCATGTGCAGAAGATGAGATTATGAAACGGAGCTATTTAATAAGAAAAGTGAGAGTTGATATTGAATTGTTTCTTGGGTAAATGAAAGAATTTACTCAAGCGTTTTGAATAACTTCTGCATTTTAATTTTTGGAATTCATCATAATTTTATTTCAAACTAAAACATAAAAAAAGTAAGCCTTTTAAGGATTTTCACCAGTTATTTCAGTCATAAAAATCGATTGCCCAGTTTTTGTCTTTTTCATTGAGTGGCCAACGTTGATTCGAAGACAATTACTATGTTGGATAAATACACCTCAAACCTAGGAATAGGATGATAAAACTTGGACTAGTCAACTTCACTTAAAACTTTCATATGAAAAGAAGACATGATAAAGAAGGCCATACCGTCACTTGAGAGCAAATTTTAGCGAACATAAATCTATTGGCAACGGCCAATTGACTACCGCCAAAATTTAGTTAACGCAGAAGATGAAATTGTGGAAGAAGCCCAACTGTGAGTTAGTAGTGTTCTCAATCTCTAATTAACATGTTATCCAACAGTTTCTAGG
>JBBYHM010000006.1:20062126-20073457 GCA_038381775.1 Adansonia rubrostipa
TAAATTATTCGATCGTGCCTTCGTTACGAAGTGTTTAAGTACATTAGTGGTTACCATAATATAGTGGCCTTAATTGTTAAATTGGGAGGGAATTTTGATGCTGACCTCCCATCACCTCAATCATTCAGCTTAGTCTTTTCAGCTGTCGATTTCTAATTGAGAAAAAAAAAAAAAGAAAAAGAGCTTTGAACTGATGCTTTTCCTACATTACTTTTTGTATATTTTTTTAAACAAACTGTTGTGTTGGCAACGTTTAATTGAACATATATTTTAGCCATTGCCATGGATGGTTGAGCTTTGCAGTGAAGAAATAAGCAAAGCCATCCTGACTTCCAATGTGGAATTTGGGACCAATCTTTGGTTTACATTTATCAAAGCCTCTGCTGGGGGACCAATCTACCCCCCCCCCCCAACCCCCACAAATAAATATTTGGACATTTTAAGAACTTCAAAGTTTTAACCCTAATAACAAAATTAGATACTAATTGTAAAATATTAGGTTCAAAACATGAACCTTTGATCTTTGTATATCTTAAACTCTTTCTTTTCTACCGTCCAACGTTCTTTACAAGAATAAGGTCTCATAAAATTGTACTCTAAATGCTTATATATTCAATTATTTTTATTTCTCATTTGCCGTAGAAAAAAAATCAACCTATTCTTTTGAATATAAAATAATATATATTAATTTATAGTGCCAAAATCTTTTGCATGAAATATATGCACTAAATCTAGGAAGAGCAATGGAGCATGATAAGGTATATATTACAAAATTCATTTTCATTCTATTAGTTGATTACTTTGCTCCATCATTTGTTTTGTTTAATTGTGGATGTTAAATTTTTAATAATACTATTATCTCTGTAGATATTGGATTCATCCGTTACCTCACTCCACCTAATTTGATATTTTTTATTTATTTATATTTTTTAAAATAATAAAATATATATTTTAAGAGAAAAATTTTTTAAAATATGCCTAAACACAAAATAATAAAACATAAAAAATACATTATAAAAGATATTATCATAAAATAACCATATTATTTTTTTAAAAAGAATTAAATATTTAAAAATAAAATAATAATTTCAATCGACGGATTGAAGCGAAATAGAGCAAGCAAACACTACAACCGTTTCATACTAGCTTTAAAAAAAATATATCCACTATATCTGGCTCGCTTCTACTACTCAAAAAAACTTACTCTATTTCAAACTAATCAATTTAAAATCTATCAAAAAAATTTAAATTTTACTATCCCTGATTAAATCAAATCCCCAGGTGCATTTTCTATCAGATTATGTTGATATTGAATTAATTAATAAGTTGCTTCAAGTTCTATTGCTTTTGCAATATAGAATAAGGTTGATTTGACATTTTCCTTTTAAAACTCGAATTCAAGTATTATCGTGATTGATTTGTAGTTTAGTTGTAAATTAAATTCTAGTGTTTGATTTTATACGGCTGGAATCGAGAACCACGGATTTGGATGAGTGCGTGAAATGAGAGACACTATCATCATTTAGGGAGGGGAATCCATGTAAGCCATCTATTTGGCCAACCTAAGTAATTGACTTTTCAAATTATTAATTAATTTGCACAAAGTTGGGACCTAGCAAAGTTGACATTAACACACACACACAGATATATATATATATATATATATAAGATAAGCAAAATTTTTTAGATTTTATAGGAGAAATTAATAGAACAGAATGACATATAATATTAAAAAAATTAAAAATATTATGATATATGACAATTACTTAACATTATTAATGTATAAAAAATGAACTCTATTTTTATTACGATAATTTTTTTTTAGTTTATTTTCTTATGAAAGATTAAAAAATTTAAATTAAGCACAAATATTTCTTTCTACTTTGATATTACATCGAACAAATGAAGAAAGCAAACCATTAATTTCTTTTCTTCGTTGAATAAAGAAATAGGGAATATTAGACAAATAAATACCAAATCACCTAACTTTTGCACCCACCTTTATTTAATATATTAGTTTGCTGATAAAAAAATATACATATTTTTGCTTGCTTTATCAAATTTTTTTCGTAACCTATTATCAGATTTGGGATTTTGTTTATAGGTAAGGACAATCTTAGTATACCGTAGTCCTAATAATAGTCTTTGAGCACAAAGGAGAATCTTCCTTAATTATTGTTATTAATTCATTACCTAAAGTTAATTATTATCAATTGCTATCATTAATTTGCCGGTAATTTGGAGATTAACATCCCTAACTGTTAATTTATAGGGCGTCTCTAAAATTCCTCCAAGCATATTCTTGGGTTCTTTTTTTTCTCCATCTTCTTCTGAAAAGGCTCTTTCTTTTGTACAATGAGGCCTAATAATTCTAATAGATTTTTTGCTATTAACAATGGTTTCAACATTCACTAAGCCAATAGTTTTATGAATTTATATATACGTTTAACTCAATAGCTTTTGAAAAGCAAAAGAAAAAAAATAATTTATATGTAAAAAAATTATAAATAAAATATGAATTACATAGTGAGCCTAGCTATTTTCACCTTATGACTAATTTAAATAAACTTAAACTGAAAGATTAATTATATTTGCAAGTATGGAAACGTATTATAAAATCTCCGGGCAGAATCAATTTTAGTATTAATAATTTTCTAGAAAGAGTCTTTACCCTAATCTAAAAGCATTAAATGTGAAATCAAAGAGGAATTTAAATCAGATATTTGCAGCTGTACTAACAGCTACACCTGAGTCAAACCATTGATTTATGTGGCTTGTTTACATAATCTAACCTTTCTTCCCCCATTAGTTAATTGACTGTCAATTTTATATATATATATATATATATGTTATGTAGTTTATCTATCCAGTCTCAACTGGTACAATAATGGGTGATCAATTTTATTAACACCTTTTTCTATATAAAATGTAAAGAGAAACAATATCCGTAATATGCAAAATGATAAAAAGGCCAACAACGTAACCTACAAAACACATATCAATTCTTGTTCGTATCTAAATAAATGGTAAGAGTACTTTCTTTTGTATTGATCGGCGACATTTAAAATTTTATTTTTGAAATATTTTCATGTAATTTTTGAACTTCTGCGCACCAGATTTTATGCGCATATCAAAGTTAAAAGAAACAAAAGCCACATCAACCTTCTTCGGATTTCGATGAAAAAGAGACAAACATCTCACGTGTTAGTGCTAAATGTCAAACGCCGAGTAGTCAGAAGCCCATTGCATGGTTGGTGTCTTTCTGCAGATAAAATGACTATAGAACCCCAAACACCCACTTCGGTTCACCAGCCAAAGCCCAAATGGCATTAGCATATTGTCCCTTTCATTTTTCTAGCTTCTGATGAGCCGTCACTTTCCATATAATATTTTTCCAGAAGAGCTTTGCTTTGGCTGCAGCAGCGCCCACAATCTCCATTTCACCAATCACAGCTCAGCAGCTTTGACACCCTCTCTCTCTCTCTCTCTCTCTCTCTCTCTCTCGCCATTTCACACTGCCTTTCACTCTCTTAATTCTCTGTTTCAAAGATATATATACATATATATACATATATATATATCTATAAGCAAACTCAAAGGAGTTGGCATATTTTTCTATTCATTTCCGTTACGCACTCGCTCTTTGGTCACTTAGCTTTTGGTTTGCCCTCCAAGGGAGCGAAAAAGCAAAAGATTTCCCCACTTTTTAACGCTCCAATTCTCTAGATGATTTGGGTAATTTAGTTTTGATTTGTATATTTATTTATTTTCTTAATTTGTACTTGTATCTGATTTTTGTGGATGTTTAGGTTTTCTCATCATACATCAAGATCTTTTTTTTTTTTTTCTAAATTTTCCTTGGGTTTGGAATGTTCTACTTTTTGAGACTCCTAAAATTACATGATTAACAGACAATTCTCTCCATTTCCCTTTCTCGGTTTTTCTCTCTTTGAACATCTTCATTCAAAGAGGGATAAAAGCAAAGCTCTTTTTTTTTTTGGGTGTGTGTACGGTTAAATAATCTTTGGCAGTTACATAACTAGCAAAAAGAAGTATTGATGAACAGGGGACTTGAAATTCTGTCTCCAGCCTCTTATTTACAGGCTTCCAATTGGTTGTTTCAAGAGAGCAAAGCTATAAAATGGACAGCTGAAGAGAACAAGCGTTTCGAAAATGCTCTGGCTTTATATGATAAAGACACCCCTGACCGATGGTTAAAGGTTGCGGCTATGATTCCTGGAAAAACAGTTGGAGATGTTATCGAACAGTACAGAGAATTGGAAGAGGATGTTTGTGATATAGAGGCAGGGCTGATCCCAATTCCTGGATATATCACTGATTCTTTTACATTGGAGTGGTTTAATGATAGTCAAGGCTTTGATGGATTCCAGCACTACTACACTCCAGGCGGAAAAAGAGGGATACGGGCTCGACCTTCTGATCAAGAAAGGAAGAAAGGGGTGCCATGGACTGAAGAAGAGCACAGGTAATTGCTTGTCTTGGTTGATTATTTTATATCTTTGACAATTTTTTTACGTCATTTAGTCCTTAGAATATGAGTTATAGTTGTTTTAACATGTAAATTTGTAATCGGGGTTAAAGATTGATAATCTGGATATTCGAATGACTGAAAGTCAATGGCTGTAAATGCAAACAATCTGAAAATATGCAAGGATGAATGATTTTTTTTTTTCTGATTGATCCTTGCAGTTTTTTTTTTTTTAATGAATGGTGACAATGTGGTTGGTGGACACTATGCATCTTTGGTTTTTGATGTCTCCTATGTTGCTTGTGCAAATTCTGTACATTCAATGGCTTAGGCAGGCTTCTCTAGCAGCAGCTCATGATGTTTTTATTTTGATGATTAATGACAGACAATTTCTATTGGGTCTTAAAAAGTATGGTAAAGGGGATTGGAGAAATATTTCGCGCAATTTCGTAACGACTAGAACACCAACTCAGGTGGCAAGTCATGCTCAGAAATACTTCATTAGGCAGCTTACTGGAGGGAAGGATAAGAAGAGGTCCAGCATCCATGATATCACTACAGTTAACATCCCCGATATGCCATCTTCTTTGCTGGATCACGGCAAGCCTTCGTCTCCGAATAATTCTTCTGCTGTCATACAGTCACAGCAGCAACCGAAAGTAGCCGTGGTAACAACTAAAGAGCTGTTTGATTTTGACTGGAAGCAACAAAATGAAGGCGCAGCCATGGTTTTCAACCAGACGAGTGGTGACAATGCCTTCCTGTCCCCTTTCTCTGGGATTTCTTCATATGGGTCCAAGCTGGAAGAACAAAATTTGCAAAGGGCAACTCTTCCCAGATCTCAATTCGGATCTCACAACACTGTTTGCCAGATGCAGTCAATGCAACGTCAGTATATTCATTGATAAAAGAGTTTTCTGGAGGTATTATTATTATTATTGTTATTGTTATTATTATTAATGAGATAAAGATCAAGCCTAATAGTAATGTCGGCTAGCTTTGTCCATGCCACATTTGTATGATCTTAAAGTTGCAAAAATAGTCCATAGTTATCAATCTAAAGGGAGATCAGTTAGGTGGTTCTTGTGATCTATCATTCAAATTCCAGATCGTTGATCAATTAGGTAGTTTTTGTGATTTATCATGTAAATTTTGGATCATTCAGCCAAAAAAGGAGCTTATGTAAATGAAGCTTGGAGCTTTTATTAAATTCTAATCGTGTGTCTGCATTATCTGTTTGTTGTGACCAGCTATTGTAAGATTGATTTGCTTTTGTTTTATAGATACTGTCTTGTGGGACAGAGTCCTCTGCAAAATGACAGACTGTACTTATTTATAAGGGCTTAAAACTTGATGAAAGACTCCTATAATTGAGATTTCCTTGCTTTAACTATGATGTTCTGATAACTGAATAAATCGAAGGATCTTCTTCGGTCTTTTAGCCGCACCCACAAGCTTTTTTAACTTGTGAATTGCGGTGAAGCATTTCTTAAGTCTGTTATATAATCCAAATTCAATCCTAAGCAAAGATGAAAAACTGACTTCCCATGCTTTAAACTCTTTCGGGTTGAAAGAGGCTGGAGCTGGAAAGGTGTTGGAGAATATGTTATAAAACTGCTAGGGAATATCCATAAATCTTCAATGGCTCGAATTATTTTTGTGGTTTAAATGGATGACTATAACCAAAGTGGGAGGTGATGATTTGGACAATATGGCATGTCACTGTTGCTTATTCCAAGTCATTTTGCATGCTTTTAAAGGACTTGGTTTAATGACTGCTTAGTGGATTGCTGTTTTGCAAATTTGGGTTTAATGTTAAAAGGAAATGTCCTTAGAATTTAGGACTTAATTCAGTTAATTCATACAATATATTTACAAAGTAACATCTATCAAGTTTAAATTTAAATTTCAGCATTTGCAATTCCTTTCCTATTTTGTAGCTATGACTTTCTTCGTTCGGGGAAAAAAAAAAAAAAAAAAGGTGAATGATACTTTAATTAGTTGACTGATCTTGATAATAGAATCTTGACTAAAGCCCTCAACTAAGAGCCACTAATTTAAGCATCTCATTCTTCACTGCACCCTTTTTTTTGGTCATCTTAGTTCTGTTCTGAGGATGATGCAGTCTTTTGTTTTCTTTTGCAATGAAGCACTAGAAGATTGATCAAATTAAACCATCTATGTTTTCCTCAGCCTTGGTTGCTTAAAAATAATTCCACCTTTTCTGAACTGACTGATTGTTTTGCCAAATACTCACGAATTCTGATTCTTCAAGCCCCTTTTATGTGGTCATTGAAGGAATCTTTTAGATTAATGATTCTCAAGTATGCCTAGTCCTTGCTGATGAAACAAAGTGTTTGAAAAGCTTCCTTTATCGGTTATCTGTCTAAATTATGTGCTTTCCTCGAGACCCTCGACAAATGGGGGCATCTTTCTTCTTCTAATATGGTGTCATTGGAATTTTATTTGATCAGGAAGCGTGCATATGTAACCAGTGTCATACTTCTTTTGTCTCCATTTTCCATTTGTTCAGGATGGATGGACCTCAAAGATGTTAGGCCAAAAGCTACAATCAATTAATCAGAATAACAAGCAAATATGAAATTGAACAATAAATTATTCGTAAAAGAGATAATTATTTAACATGAGTTGATACTAAATTTAGCTACTTTCATGGATGGCAGAAAGATTAACTAGCTGTAGAGAATTACAAGCAAACCAAGCAAATTATCTTCTTTTTTTTTTTTTTTTTGAAATTTAGGTCAATATTCTCGATAAACTATTCCTGAAAAAATGGTTTGCAAAAGGTAGTAGTAGTAGTATCAAGGCTTTTCATTTTGGCAAAAGCACTTAAAATTTGTAAGAATCTTCTTCCCAGTTAGTGCATTGAGGAATCCTGATTTGTTACTGTTGTAAGAAGAATTATCACTACGAGACTAGAATTCTAAGTAAAAAAACCAAAGTTCTCGATGCCCTTTTTAATTTTGCCTTTTTTTTTTTTGATGAAAATGACAAACGAAGAACTTTATGCTAGTGTTGAAATTGGGTTATTTGTTTTTCAAGTGTGATAGAAAAAATGAACAGCGAAGCAGGAGGTTTCCCATTGATCTGAAATAAGCTTTTTCAGGTCAAAAGAACTTGATTAAACTAAAGCAATCCCATAAAGAAGAAAAGGGTAAGGAAGATTTCTTTTAAGGTTGCTGATAACTGTCCTTTTTTCGTTGTTTCTTTGCTGATTGTTGCCGCCACTAAATTGTTATTGTTGTTGTTGCACCAGTAAACCTTCATGAATAGCCCAGTGCCCACTATATTGGTTGGACAATGCACATAATTTTCACGTCCCACCCACTTAGACAAATAATAGGAGAGCACTTTCTTTTTCACTTATTAGTGACAAAACTGTCCACTTTCTTTTTTAAAAAAAAAGCATCAATTTTCTGCAAGTTTCATAGGAAAAGCACTTTGCCCACTTTATTCTATCATTTTCAATCCACCCCCTCCCATCCCAATTCTGATTCCTCTCGGTTTCCGAACTTTCATTTTCCTTCAAGTATCACATATATCCAAAGAACGTAATTATATACCAAACATTATTATAGAAGTTTGATCCTATTTATATATATATATATATATATATATATATATATATATAAACCTTTGAAAAAATTAGTTGACCCTTTTCTATCCTACTATATTGGAATTCAGAAATAAGTTTGCAAGAAGAAAATGACAAATCCTTGCTAAGAATCTCCCCTCCCCCTTCCCTTTGTTGCATCATTGTAGGACCAATGGTACCAGAGAATACTCCCTTGTGGCTGCGTTTGATACAAATGATAGATGAGAAAAGAAAACAAGACAGAAAGCGATAACATTTCTTTTAGAAAAATAATCCACCCCAACCAATTAACTAATAGAGAAAAATAGAAAATACTGCTGGCCAAGAACACAAACAAAAAAAAAAAAGGCTGGTTGATATAGATTTCTACCTGTGCATGCCTATGGAACCGTCCCATGTTGCATCAGCTATTACATTTTCATTCCATTTAATTCTGGTCAATTATGGTTCCAATTATAAGTGGCTGTTGGAAACTCTTCAATCTCATACCAGATAAGCCAATGAGCTGTGAATCTATTTGATTTTAGTTGATGATGTGAGTGTTTCACTTCCTGTTCCTTGTCATGTTATACTTAGTGACCCTGTCCGCTTACCTGTTGAAGCCTCAAATCTCATTGTTTTCACCATCCTGTCCTTTGCCAGCCAGCATCCATCTTCCCCAATACATGTAGCTTAACAGCATAGCTAGTTTTCGTAGCAGATGAATCAGTAGACGCTAGAAACATACAATTAGAATCAGTTGAAACGCAATAAAATCAATATAGCAAAGTTGAAGGTTCCTTCTTCAACAAATACACATATATTAGTTATTCACAATTGAACCATCCATAACCTGTCAACTTCAGATGTCTGTTCTAATCCCCCCATTATTGCGACGAAAATATACTCCACGCTTGCCATAAAAACCCTTTAATGAAGTGGGCAAGAAGTTGAATTACCGCTCAGGATATCAATGGACTCAATTCCTCTGAGTCAGCCTTTCAGTGGTGAAAGTCGTGAAGACAAATATTTATTTGTCACTTCCTTTTTCAAACGATTAATCACAACAAATTAGTGTGGAGTTGACTGCCAAACTGCAAATCATGCGTTCCGACTTGTTGTCTGAAATCTTGATGTGACTAAATTTTTTTTTAATAAAAACATTGCCTTAATTAAAGGTATCAGACTAAAAATCTAGGAGGCTAAAAGCTCACTCCGGTTAGCACATACCCTAGCAGTTTAGCTTGGAGAACGTAACGGATCATCTTATTTTTCAGTGTGGAATGGGCTTCTTGTTGCTTAAAAGCCTTCTGGATTAATTGAAGGACCCAATTGACAATTTAAACTAGGGCCCAAACTATGGAAGATAATATGTTAAATATTTTAAAAGCCCTCTCAGTCGATCCCCTTTGTTTCTTACTATTTTTATCATAACAACTAGAAATTTCATCAATTTATAGATATCTACTATCATTTTTTAATAATGAATTTGGCATATGTTATTCCCATTGCAGATTATAATAAAAAATTATTTTGTTATTATATGTATTTCTTTATGCTCTTCTCTTAGGATAATGTCTTGGGTTTGGCTTATTTTACATTAATAATTTGTTTTCTTCGTTTTCTATTTCTTTGAATGCAAAGATTATAATAAGAGGCATTTACAGAATTTGTCAAAGTTATCTATAAGTGTATATAACTTTAGAACATGTATTAATTAGATGAAATTTCTGTATTTAATTTTAGGCTTTGCAATACTTTAGACTTCATAAAAAGCAGGGTTAAACACATACCTCTGAATATATATTCAAAAAAAAAAAAAAAAAACTTGGCAATCAATATGATAACAACTCTATACCTGAAAGAAAGTACCATATTAGCAATTTCTATCCATTTTTATCGTTGATTAAAGATAGAATCTTTTGGTTGTACTTGATTGCGAACATTCGAAACTGGAAAACAAACAGTCTCTGAGGAAGGGTTGAAGTTTCAGTCATCTTTAACTCCACGAAAAGGAATTCATTTAATAAATAAGAGGAAAACGGCAATCTTGTTTTAGTTGACAACAGCGAAATTAGAGTGCACTGTTTTGACTGGCCTGGACTATTCAGTTTTCCTGTGACGCCATCTGGCTCTTTCGGATTTGTTCATGTCCGATTCTTTCCAACTTGGAAACCGCATTCAGCCGGTCTGCCAGACTTTGTTTCGTTGGGGATGGGCCAATCTGTTACTATAAAAAAAAAAAAACCGATAGATGTTGCAAATGTGATCCCAACGTCCAAGACGTGGCCAACCCTCGAACCAAAGGAAACTCAGGAGAACTAGTGAAAGTTGTTGTGACCTGCCCATTAATTGCCTGCATTCAAAGTCATTGAATGAATCTAGTTATTACAGAGAGAGAGTGTGAGACTGGGCACATGTATCCAGCTTGTCGCCTGATAGAGCATTGCTTTCATTTCATATCAGCCACCAAAATGGAAAACTGGGTTAACAATTTTCAACTTCTCGAGTCATAAGTCATTGAACCTAACACATAACAAGAAATTAAGAAAGGGACGTGGAGAAAGTGCATGGTTATGGCTATCCTTAATGCACCATTTAAAGGAATATTAAAACGATCCCCACAGACATTTGCTCGCTAGTCTCGACAACACCGGGGCAAGCAGAGAAAGTGAAAGGTAAGATTGATAATTTATATATTTATATTTTATTTATATATTTTATTATATCATAATTATAATTAAATTATTTTTATATAAATTTTAATATTTTAATAATTTATATTATATAAATTTTAATATATATTTATATTATACTTTAATTATTTTATTTATATCATATTTTTATAAATGTAAAATAATTAGCTAAATTTATCTTTTCATCAACAATCACATAATTTATTAATAAAATATTAAAATTTTAATTTTAATGAACATAGATCAAACACTGGGCTCAATTATGAAAAATATTATTTTCTCTTTTGATTTTTTTGTGTTTTCCTATGTACATAGGAACGTCCTTGTCCGGTTCCGTCCACATTTCCAATGCCCATCATATTTCTGCAAAGCGTCTAAAAGCAGCGACGAAATCTTTTTGACTCTGAATCTTCAAGCATGTAACAGTTGACCACTATGATACATGAACAACCGAAAACTGTCACCTCTATCGCCAGACTTCCTATTATACACGTACGGTTCTTATTTTCAAAACTTGAGTGGGTCTTAAGTTAAATCGGACAAATAGATTG
>JBBYHM010000006.1:20093610-20146092 GCA_038381775.1 Adansonia rubrostipa
CTTGGCTGGCTCCGATTTCATCACCATCTGGATTTCTCCTTCGCTCTTTGTAACTTCCTGCTGGTAAGGATATATATATATATATATATATATATATATATGTGAGACACCTCCGCCATTGCTTTTCCTTCCATCTTTGGTTTCTTTCTCCATATATTTCCCTATACTTTTTATTTTGTTCCATTTTTTTATCATTTATTTGATTTTTTTCCCTTTTTTTTGAAGGATTAATAGATTGATAGTTCGGGGGGGAAAAAAAAACAAACAAACAAACAAAATGGGAAAGCAATTCGTGATCACTCTCGAAGGAAGCGTTTATAGCTGCAAGCACTGCTTTACCCATCTCGCTCTCTTTGATGATATTATTTCTAAGGTTTTTTTTTTTCTCTTGCTTTCTTTCTTTCTTCTGATTGCCAACAATGCTTAAATGGGTTACTTAATTCTGGGTTCCTCAGGTTTTGTTGGGTTATGGGAATTAGTAAATCTATAACAAATGGAGCAAAATTAATGAAAATGCTATAACACTATTCTGAATAATGTTAACGAATTAACTGAAACAGATGGATTACTCTTTAGTTTTGTTCGTTGATTAGGTGATACCATGCTTCATGCTGTTTCTCTCTGGTAATAGGGATACACAGAAGGTTTGCACATAACATTCAACGCGATTTCCCCTTTCTTTTGCAATTATGGTTGTTACTATGGAATTAATATTTGCTTACAACTTTGATGGATTATGAAGTCATTGTGACAAGAGCAAGTCTATGAACGGTTGATTCTGCCAGTGACTGACTGCCTCTTTTGATTCTATGGAGGCTTTTAGTTGGTGCTAGAAAACATAAGCCGTTACCGTGTAACTTCCATCTTCTTTTGATTATGTATCATTTCTTTAACAGACATTGACTGGTTAAATTGGAGGTTATTCCATTTTTTGGCTAAGCCTAAGATTTTTTATATTTGTGAACTTGAAACATAAAAGATTTGAGACAAAAGGAAGAGTAACAGGACTAGCTTTTATGTCAGTCTATCATGTGTAATTTTAGATTAGTATCGTATGTTTAAAAACCACCTCAGCCTTCTTTTTCCGGACTATTAACATTGATATTACTGTAGGTGCAGTATGACCGGTTCCAATGTCCATAGAATATAGTTCACTATCATCATACGTGGCTTCTTGAATACACTAGGAGCAAAGCCATTGGTATTACTCGATGGATGAAAAAGAATATAGACCTTTCCTTTCATCTGGGCAGATTTGCTGTGTTATCTTTCTCTTCATCATAACCATGTTTCTCATTGTCTCCTGAATTGTATCAGGTATTGTTCAGCAGCACAGACACCTAATAAGTTACTAACCCATCCTTTATCTGTTTTTCAGTCTTTCCACTGCGGGCATGGAAAGGCTTATCTCTTTGATAAGGTGTAAGTATTTCATCGTTATGCACTCTATAAAGCATATTTTTATCTCCGTGGAGTGGTCTAGAAGTATGCTTTTCCCATTTTAAAGCCATGCTCCTACATGTTTGTCCGCTAATATTAATATATATGTGCCCTCTTTGTTGCAGTCAATAAAAGTTGGCATTTTAAGGTGTTGATTGTGGTATGGCTGTATGATATGTCCTTTTCTTTCCTTTTTATTTACATAAAAAAAATGAATGAGATCATATTATTTCTATTAAAGAAACAACAAAGAAGTCAACATTCTGAACCAGTCAACTACCTGCTATTCTAAAGCAGGCCAACAGCAAATTGACAGCCAAAATGAACAAATTATTAATCCCTTTTCTATGATTTTCCTTCATTCTGTATATTGTTTATCTAAACTCTAGATTACAAGTGAGGTATACTAATTGTTGCAAGAATAAACATGGAATAGTAGAAAGCAAAATGCCTACGATGGAAGTGAGATTATAGGGACTTACTTTTATCATATGCATTCTGCTTATATGAATGGTTCAAATAACATATTTTCTTTCTTAATGCATAACAGTGTGAATATCACAGTAGGAGAGAAAGAAGAGCGCATGATGATGACTGGAATGCACACTGTTGTTGATATATTCTGCGTGGGGTGTGGCTCGATTGTGGGATGGAAATATGTAAGAACTACTTATGAAATTTCGAGTTTTTGCCAGTTTGATTTCTTTTCAACGTTTCATTGCATGAGATAATTTCATAAAACCTTTTCTCCCTTTCCTAATGGTGTGAGTGATTCTAGGAGGCTGCACATGAGAAGGCTCAAAAGTACAAAGAGGGAAAATTCATTCTTGAGAGGTGCCATATCACCTTTTCTTTTGGTTGTATGTAATATTTCAATGTTCTCAAATATCTGTTTAAATGTGGAGCAGGTTTAAGGTGTTGGGTCCTGATGGAAGCAATTACTCGGCCATTCAGGAAGCTCTGGTTGGTGGAAGTAGTGATGCGGAGGATGCTTGATTGCCTTTCAGTTAGCCATTTGATCAAATGTTTTAGTTGTACATTCTCTCCCATCTCATATGCTTGTTGGACTCCTTATCTGGCCTTTAAATTGGAAAAATTTTGTCATAGAATATTTTTTTGGAAATTAGTATTAGAATAATCTTGCAGAGCTGCAAAGATAGTGTATTGTTTTTTCCAATCCTTCTCCCACTGAATCAAAGGACAGTTCAAAACTTTTATCATTGTCTTTTTGTTGGTTTCAGTTTCACTTTGGTAATATTGCATACCAGGGTAAAAGGAAGCAGGGACCTCATTTATAGGAGATGAGAGACCGTTGATTTTAACTTTTATGACTTGAAATATGCAATCCAAAAGATCTATATTCTCTGGCCATAATAGATTAGGCATCCACTAACTAAATGGACCGGAGGCTCAAGACAGGTCCAGCCATATCCTAAACTTGAGTATTCTGATCATTGTCAGCTACATAAAATTTTATGAGTATAAAAAAGATTGAAGTAAGGGTATTGAACTTTGAGTTTTAATATTCTATTTTGGCTTTTCTTCTCCTCGGCCAGTATTATCAGCATTTAATGTCTTTAATCAGGAAATATCCTTAGCAATGATATTATTTGATTCGGAATATCTCTTCAACCGGCAAATCAGCTGGATTTTCGGTACTTGCTGCGAAGCTTGATTTTAGGCTGAAAAGGATCATTCTCAATAGATTATTGTCCTCGTGACCTGACCTCCTCTGATTATGTTAACATCGACAGAGCTTTCACCACTACAACAAGATATCGATAGTTAGGATTGAAGAAGTTGATCATGACCCTGGCCGGCTTACTGTTTTCAAAAGCTTGTGTTAATGGGTGGTCCTCCTCGGGTGATGTGCAGTGCAGTCATCAACATTTTGAAACTATTTTTCATTTTATTTTATTTTTTAAAATTATTTTCATAATGCATTCAAAATTGTATCAATAAACTTAAAATATTTATTTTTTATTAATCGGTAATGGTCATTTTATTACATGTTGAGATCTGACTCAATAATAATACATAAACAATCCTAATTTTTTATAGAAGTCAATTACTATTTACTAGTAAATGTTTTTCCCCCACATAAACACAAACAAATATAGAAAGGAATGATCGGATTAAACTTACCCAAAAAAGATGAAAATGAAAAGTCTTACTAAAATGACCAAAAAAAGGGCCCATTGAATCATAAATGACATTTTTCTATTGTAGTCATTATCTTAATGATCATTGTTTATTTATATGAACATTAACAGCAATAATAAATTATTTGTTATTTTTGAGTGAATATTAAATTATTAAAATTTTAAATATACTTAAAATTTAAATATCTGTCGTACAAAATCGTCGCATATTTAAAATAAGTAAAAAGTAAGAACAACAAAAACGCCACCAGCCATTGTTTGAACTTTGTGGAAATAGTTCATATTTCAAATTTCTCTGAGCTAACACCTAAACTCTGTTCCTAGTCAGATCATTAAAAAGGAGAAAATAAAGAAACACTTTCTTTCTTTAAAGGTTAAACATTTCCCTCTTTCACACGGTGATGACGTTATAATAAGTTACCCGCTTCGTTGAACCAATCTTTTTCTTTGTTCTTTTTTGTTTCCATTTTGTAGCTTCGAAGCTCAGTTTTGGATCTAAAACAGAGGATTTCGTGACAATTTTTTTGGGTGCATTTGATTAGTTTCTTAGAGATTGAAAAATGGTGATGAAAGAGAGAGACGAGGAGGTAGCTTTGTTCCTGGAAATGCGGAGACGAGACAAGGAGAAAGAGAAGAGCAACAACCTTCTCTCGCTTCACTACTCTGAAGAATTCAATGCTGCTTTAGGTAATACTATTATGACTTCGTTCGAGGTTCGTCCTTGTCAAGGATGAAGTTTTTGAACTGATTCATTGTTTGTTGACTGGTGAATAATGTGATGCTTTTGGTTTGTGTAGAATCTAATGTCGACGTCAATGTAAACAGCGACGGTTTTGCGATATCGAGGATTGCCTCGGCTTTGCCAGGACAGAAGACTGCAGCTCCTCATTTTTTGAATTCGGAGAACGAAAATTCTGATTATGATTGGTAAATGCTAAAGATATTTCTACTTATCTCCCTGTTTTTCGTTGATCTGTTACAGGAATCAGCAATCCAGTCATTTCTAATTCGATATTTGTTCTTCACTTAGCTGAGAATTTAAGATCGATCTCTATTTATAGCAATAGTTTTTTTTTTTTTTACTATATAACTTAGGAGTTCTGAGTTTTGGATAATCTACCGAATCTACATGCTTATGAAATTTCCTTTTTTGTTTTTTAATAAAAAAAAAATGAAGTGTGTGGGCAACTTTTTAGTAGCATAAGCAGCAATGATTTGATTTGATCTTAAATCTCCCTTTGAAGAGGGTGATGTGTGGGTACCAACTAATTCATAAAGAGAAAGTTGACATCATCTGAATCTTTTAAAGAACGCCTTCACTTGCTTTTTGCACAATGTGCATTTTGACATAATTTTTTTTCCTTTTTTTAATTAAGAATTAAAATTTATTATTTGCTTTCATCGTGGAGTGTTTAGATCAAATCGTATATCAGATGAAACGTTTTCAGAATGCAAAGATTGGATATGGGAATTTGTCTGAAAACTTAATGGCTAAGTTTTCCGGTGAAGTATATTGGTAGATACCTCTATTAAGTTTGTTGCTTCAGCAAATTTAATAATTCTAAGGGCTTCCATGATCCATCTATTCCCTCTTCTGCCTTCCCCTTAATGTAACATTGTGCCATTTTTTGGATGTTTTCGGTTATCACTACTAGCTCTAAATGTTTTGGCTGCTCTTGCCTTTAGCATATGATTTGTTAAAGATCATACTTTTCCACCAAAAAAAAAAAAAAGACAAGGAAGGAGAAGAAAACGTACTTTGTTCAAAACTGCGCAATTAATTAACTATTTAATGCTTTGACAGCAAACAAACACCGATGCATACATAAGTGATGCTTGACATCTCCTTACTACCACACATTGAATTCACATCAATTATGATGGCAGTGATTTGATATGGAAACCATGGCCCAAAAGCGAGCTTAGGTTCATATAAAGTCCCATACTTTGCAATTGAGATCTTAACATGATTCAACATTGAATTGTTCAGGCTTCTTACTCTGCCTGGTACACCGCTGGAGAAGGAATCACAGAAGAATCTAATAGGCCAGATTGAGGTGTCTAATTCTCGCCCTGCTGCTCTGAAAACAAGGGTAAGAACTAAGAACTCTTATGTGAATTGAGCCCTTGATGGTTTTAACCCTTTTCTTCTACTGTGATCAGCCACTGCAGATTGCCAAAATTAAGTTTGTAAAAGGGATTTCAGTTTCAATCATATCATACTAGGAGCATTAGATCTCTTTGGCCTGTGTTGTTTCAGCTTTAACTGATTGTCAATTTACGACAGTTCACTGGATTTATTTGCTCTGTGGTTGTTAGGTATTTTTGTCGCTTATCTATTGTCGTACCTTGCAAATTTATTTTGCCTTGGAATTTCAGCTCGCAGATCTCCCGGAGGAACCTGCTTCAAAGAGCACTCTAGCACCGAAGCAACAAACTTCATCAGCGGGACTAAACTTTTTCCAGCACTCTTAATAAAAGGCCATCCTCTTCAGGGGGTCCAAATTCTGCTAGTAGACCTGCAACACCTACTGCACGGCCCACTCTACCCGCAGGAACCAAGCCTTCAAGGTCTTCTACACCTACATCACGAGCCACCTTGCCTTCCAAAAAACCTGCTGCTTCTACAGCAAGATCATTAATTCCAACTAGATCCATTGCACGTTCTGCCACACCGAGTGCTAGACCCTCTTTGCCTGCTTCCAAGTCAATATCAAGATCAGCTACACCAACATGTCAACCAGCTTCCTTGTCTAGTATGACTATTTCACCTGCACCTCCCAATCGATCTTCATCAGTACCAAAATCAGCTCTTACCACTTCTTCAGTATCAAAATCAGCTCGCATTACTTCTCCAGTTAAGAAATCAAACCCCGCCACATCTTCCGTAACAAAATCAGTTCCCACTACATCAAAAAATTCAGTGCCATCACGAGACAAATCTCCAACATCTAAGTCTACTCCTTGTAAACCATCTGAGATGCCTGCAATTGGTTTATCACTTGATGCATCACCAAATTTAAGGAAATCACTGCCGGAAAGACCAGCTTCAGCCTCACGACAGAGGACTGGGGAACTCAACGTGCGGTCATCTTCTGTTGAGGCCATTTCTGATGGAAGAGCAAGACGTCGGTCCTACTCTCTTGCTAGAAGTAGGGCATCAAGGAGCAATGTCTGGAGTAATGGGAGCTCCAACCGTTCTGTGCGTAAAGCAGATACCAGTGGTAGTGATAATGAGAGTCCAGTTGTGATTGGGACGAAAATGGTTGAGATAGTGGTAAATATGAGGAAACTGGTACCACCTAAACAAGATGACAATCTTTGTAGTAACGCTACTGCAAAATTATCTACTTCCATCGACAGGTCGGGCTTTGGAAGAACACTTTCGAAGAAGTCTCTAGATATGGCTATGAGACACATGGTATACGTCTCTTTCTTTACATCACCGTGTTCTGTTAACTTGAATAATCAATCATACGTAGGGCTAGCTAGCTGCTTCTTGATCTTACTTGTTGATTGTTGCATGCATGCATGCTATAATAATTGAATACCGTCCTTGGTCGGAATCTGGATGTTTTGTTGTGCAGGACATTAGGCGGAATATCTCAGGAAATGAGCGTCCTCTTATGACAAAAACAAACGTTCTTCCAGCTTCCTCCATATATAGTGTGAGATCAGGATCCACAAAGTGCAGGACGACAAGTGTTTGTGATACTCCTGTTGCCAAAAGCAGCGATGATCCTAGGCTCTGAACCAAGTGTCATTGTCAAAAATAATAATTCCATGTGTATTGATGAGATTGAAATGGAAGGCAATTAAATTAATGATATGATCACCAGAGTAGCGAGAGAGCAATGGTAGGTGTGGAGCTAGTGTCACCAGCGTGCTACTGCTAGCTGACAATCCACAATTACATACTTATTTACGGGAAAAGCTCAGCCAGCGTGAGATGCTTGAGAATAAGAAACAACCTGTTTCTTAAAGAAGCCGATGATTAAGGTGGCGGCATTTTAAATTTCTGTAAATCTGTTTAGTGCCTGTAGGTAAATCCTTCAGTACATTAATGTAGGGATGAATGAAAGTGAACAATTTTATTTATGGTCGTAAACTTCCTGTTAATTCGTACGTACTTATGTGACATGGTAGAATCACTTAAAAGCACACACGCCCTGACCTTTGATGCATTGGCATTCGGTCATTCGGATCCTTGTTTAGCTAAATAAGTAATCGTCGGGGAAGGGTACATCTTCAGTAATTTACATCAACTCAGTCATCATTCTTTTCACTTTTTTTTTTTTTGGTGTGAAAGGCATTTTATTTGGAGGGTTTTGTTCACATTTTAAGTTGCTTAACCTTATTAAAAACTACGTAATAGTTTGTTATAATCTTTTCTTTTGTTTTCTTTTAAATAACAATAGGCATGGTTGCATTTTTAATGATTAGACAATCCGAAGGACTTGGTTTTGGTTCTGTCCTGGTATTTTCTTCAATAGTCAATGAAATACTTATATTTCATTTTAGTTGAACTGCATTAAGGTTTCCATGAAAAAGAATGGTGGAAGAGTGGCCGCCGCCCAACCTTAAAATTATGGAACCAAATTAATAAAAGCACAATTCCTTGGTTAGCAGGTAATAGATCCGCTCATGGATCGAGTTGAGTTTAAGTATATTATTAATATTAAATATATTTATTTAAATTCGATTTGATCTGAAATATGAGTTTAGAATTTTATTCAAGTTCGTTCATATTTGTAAATAAATAATCTAAGTT
The DNA here is from genome assembly GCA_038381775.1 of Adansonia rubrostipa. Taxonomy (NCBI): domain Eukaryota; kingdom Viridiplantae; phylum Streptophyta; class Magnoliopsida; order Malvales; family Malvaceae; genus Adansonia; species Adansonia rubrostipa. Next base: position 20,101,984 of record JBBYHM010000006.1, read on the forward strand.
TATTTAAGTCTGTTCATATTATGATTTATTTTTTAAAAAATATATATTTGTTAAATTTCATCTTTATTAATTTAATAATATTTTTTATTAAATTTATAAATAAAAATAATTTAACTTAGTTTTTAAAGTTTACATTACAATATTATATATGTATTATTTATAAGATAAAAATTATATAATACATAAAATATAAAATAAATATATATAATATAATAGTAAAATAGATTCAGTTGCGTTAAACTCGAGCTTTAAAAGTTAAATCTAAAATTTAGCTCATTTTTTAATTAAATTTAATTTTTTTAAATTTAATTTTTAAATTTAATATTTTTATTTATTTTTTAAATATTAAATAAATTTTTAAATTTAAATAAATAATTTGATTCTTGAACGGGTTAAGCGGGATCCGACTGCTGCAACTAGCAGAAATTTTTATGCTTGACAAAAATGACTGTTCTAGTTTATCAATTTTTACCGTATGGATTGGATTGCCTGTCAACTCCTCCATTCAATCTTCCAACTAAATATCAATAAATAATATCAACCTCCCCCTTTACAACTAAATATCATTGTTCTTCAACATTTTGGCTGTACAAAACGAAATTACAAAATATAAAAAATGAGCTTAGCTCTATGCCGTGATAATTTATATATTTATGTTATAATTATATATTTTATTATATTATAATTATATTTAAATTTTTTTTATTTATATTATTTTTTTAAATATTTATAATTTATATTATATAAATTTTAAAAATATAATTATATTATATTATTTTTTTAATTTTATATATATAATATTTATATGATTTTATTAAATATTATCAGATCTTGTATCCGTAACTTTAAAATTTTGCTGTTTGCTTTAATCGAAATTTTCTCTGGCTTGCGCGCAGGAGTCTGTACTTAAATTAAATGTCAAGTTGCTTTCGTTTACTGGGCTTCTTTCAAGGGAAATCTTTGTATTTTTCTTGCCACGAGGTAAACTTCAAAAGGTGCTTGAATGGTTGGAGAAAGCACACCCAACAAGTCAACACAAACTTTGTCCATCTGAATTGAGAAATATTATAGCCAAATACAAAGGTAAACTCTTAGTATTATTAAATCAAAACCACCGCCCATCATCAAACTCACCAACTCCAACCCTCCTAAATTGTGAACAAGGTTTTTTTTGCTACCGTGTCTCGCCTTACTTGGCAAAATCTACCAATGTTGTCACTTTCAATATCTCTTTCACTCCTTCCTGTTAAGTGACAACTTTTTGTTTCCTCCTATTTTTCAATTCCTTACAGTCAAATTTTACTACCCAATTCTTATCCCTTTGATGATAAATGGATCTTCTTGTTTCCCATTTATGTCTTCTCTACCATCCTTCCAGTGGCTTTCTTTCTGAATTTTCTTCAACCATCCCATACCTTTTTCAGCGTACTAGCTTCTGGGAGCTAAGGTTAGGATTGTAGATTCCCAGAAGATATACTAAATTTGGCCTTCTGACTTGGTAGGATGGTGAATTTACCTGCTACATGTAATTTGATTGTAGTCTTTTGTTCCTCTTTTGTATAACCGGTTCTGTTTGGCACCTTCCTTCCATATTGTTTGTTTTTGCTTTAGGAGCAGTTAAACAAGTGTTTGACTTTTGGTGATTTCAGGAGTGTATAAGGGATTTGGGTTATATGGGTTGACGTGTGTAGTTACAAGATCTTGACTTGGTATCTGATGTTTGCCATGAGTTGTAAGTGCTTTGGTTTCTTTGATCGGTTCAAAAGAAGGAACAGCCCTGACCAGACAGAAGCTCAAGGTAAGAATTTGAGACTAACTCAGTTGAATTCAAGGGTTGGTTTGTTTTGTTGTTTCTTGAGGTTGTAAGCAAAAAAAAAAAAAAGTTAGTAAGCATTTTATATGCACTAGGCTGCATACAGAGCTCTATTCTTCGATTGGAGCTATGATCCAATTACTTTAATCAACAAGATTAGTAGTTGGACGTATATAGGCAATGCATGTTGTAAATGTATGGAGAGGAAATGCAGCTCTGTTTTGATAGTGAAATTAGTGAATTTATGGTTTTTGTGGCTTCTTTTGGTAAATATTTGAAGTTTTTTTTTTTTTTTTTGATGGATTGGGATAAAGGAAGGGATTAAAAGTGCTGATCTTTGAAATTCCTATTACCTGACATTAACTTTTGACCTTTTGGTTGTTTCTGTAAAAGAATTAAATTGGAAGCGGCACACTGATAGGCCATACCACACAACTACGAATAGAGTTAGAAACAGTACCTGATAGATCAAAATCATTGACAAACAAACAACAATGTTGAGAAATTCAATGTTGGTTTTTTTATAAAATACCCTTTATTTTCTTCTTATAATAATCCACTAAAAATGTGCATTGCTTCAAGTGGCTGTGTTTTGAGCTTAGCCAACACTAGATTCTTTTGTTTTTCTCTAATCATATCTTGTATTTTTCTCATTCATTCTCTAACTGTTCCTTGTATTTTTTTTTTCTGTTTAAAACACAGGACATTGTCATATTTTTCTCTTTTAATTTTCTATCGGATATTTTTGTACTATAATGGTACCTCAGACTCAGAAGTTTCTCATCTGATTGCGTATTTGTTGTATTTGTGCATGGCTAGAGTTTGCCACCAACAATATAAGGCTCTTTACTTACAATTCGTTGAGATCAGCAGCATCAGATTTCCATCCATCAAACAGAATTGGTGGAGGTGGTTTTGGAGTTGTCTACAGGGTAAAGAAATGGCCTTCTTTTATTTTTCTTTCTGATGTCTTTACCATAGCAGCTCTGTCCTTTCGGAAGAAAGCATCCATATCTGCTGTGTGTTTTTGCATGTAAATGTGTGTGTCTGGGGAGGAGTGATGGAAAGCAGGTTTTCTGGTTTTCATATAGATGCTTTTTTCCTGTACTTGTGTCTTGTCAACTTTAGAATAAGTAGTAAAATACTAAGAAATTTTTACTTTTCGTAATTGCAGGGAGTTTTAAGGGATGGTACTCAGGTAGCTATCAAGATGCTCTCTGCAGAGTCTAAACAAGGTTCTCGTGAATTCGTTACAGAGATCGATATGATATCAAACATACGGCATCCAAACCTTGTTGAACTAATTGGCTGTTGTGTTGATGAAAATCATCGGATCTTGGTTTATGAATATCTGGAGAATAACAGCCTTGCCAGCATTTTACTAGGTAACTGCATAAATCCTGCACCGTTTCTATTATTTAAAACTTAAAATATTAAGAACTCCAACATAAAGCATATTATTATCGGTCCAACCTGTGTTCAGTTCCTGCTCATTTGAACTCCTCCCTTTTAACATTTTTGTTGCTGTTTTGGAGCTGGAATATACTTTAAGATTTGTTCATTATATATATGACTTGTGTCTATCCATTGTGTTATACTTTGAGAGACAAAACATTGTCTTGGTTTCAAGCTTTCAGAGTATGCTAATGTCCAGCAATCCTATTTTCAGGTTCAAGAAGTAAACATATTGTTCTGGATTGGCCTACCAGAGCTGCTATTTGCTTAGGTACAGCTTCTGGTCTTGCATTTCTTCATTATGAAGCTGTACCACATATTGTCCACAGGGATATTAAAGCTAGTAATATACTTCTGGATGAAAATTTTCATCCTAAAATTGGGGATTTCGGACTAGCTAAGCTTTTCCCGGACAATGTCACTCATATCAGTACTCGAGTAGCTGGAACAGTGTAAGCATGATTTTCATTGCATTTCATCCTTGCCGGGCTGCCTCTTAACTATTTCAAAATTCGTTGAAGTTGTTTTAGCCTACAGTTCATCATGCATAGCATCAAGATTTCACAGATATATTCGTTGATGATTCAGAAGATGAAAGTATAAATACTAATGTAATTTTTAAGTGACATGCCTAACTGCCTAAGCCATTGTTGTAGAATAAATTCACGCAAACATGGAATCTTCCTTATTATAATCTTTCATGTGATAAGGTGATGTTATCCACTGGTAGTTTTATTTTGTACTCTTGCCTTTTTTTAGTACTTCTGTTTCTGTCTTTGCATCTCACTTACAATCTTTATATTTCTTCAGTGGATATTTGGCCCCAGAATATGCCCTTTTAGGACAGCTAACCAAGAAGGCAGATGTGTACAGCTTTGGGGTGCTCGTACTTGAAATAATTAGCGGTAGAAGTAGTAGTAAGGCAGCATTTGGAGTGGAATTGATGCTTCTGGTTGAATGGGTATCTTTCAAACCTTTTTTCGTTTTTCGCATCTTGTTATCTTATATTTTTCATATAGTTGCTTAATTTCTAACAAGGCGTAGGGGCAGAAACAAAAATGTCAATAAGTATTGCCAGCCTAAGTGTGAATAGTTCCCTTCCCCTTTAATTGGATTAGAACTAGTTGGCCAAGTAATGATAGAGAATCGAAACTGAACTCAGAACCTGATATAATTAGTGGTCTTGACATCTCACATAAGTGATATCATCATTCATATAAAGATGTAGCATTGACTGCAGTGACGGAAACCGGAATCCTGTTGCAGACATGGAAACTGAAAGAAGAAGAAAGGCTTCTAGATATTGTTGATCCGGAATTGAGTCAATATCCAGAAGATGAGGTGATGCGGTTCATCAAAGTTGCCCTCTTTTGCACCCAAGCAGCTGCACACCAAAGACCTACCATGAAGCAAGTGGTGGAAATGCTTTCCAAAGATGTGCGCCTAAATGAGAAATTGCTGTCTGAGCCAGGTGTTTACAAGAGGCATAGCCCTCGGAACTCGGGCGTTGGTAGTTCAGAGGCATCATCTTCTTTAAAGACCAAAGGCAAACAATTAGCTGATCCTTCTTCCTCAACCAGAACTTTTGACCCTCAGAGTATAACGCAGATGCTTCCTAGGTGATGTATGCGCATTCACACCATTGTCTCATCTTACAACAGTCTATAGCTGACCACTCGAATTGATTACATGAGAATCGGTAAAATCATTGCTTTTTCTTTTTCTTCAAATTCTGACTGGAGCTCCGGCCCAAGTGAATGGGAAAGCCATCGCAGTGGTGCAAGGCAGTCTTAGTAATGTGTGATTATTTTGGGAATGCCAGCAGCCAGTGACCACTGACCAGACCACAAGCTAAAGTTTGATTCCACGTCCATAGCACCCATTTATCATTTGTGTGTGTAAACAGTGAGAAATTAATCTATCCAAATTACTAAAGTTGATCAACACTCATCAAGGGAAGCAATTATTTTTCTGAGTCTTTGTCGGAAAAAATTTATATTTGGAAACGTTGAAAGAGATACACTCGTCAAAGCCCAATTGATTAAAAACTAGTAATTTTCATTTCCTGGGGAAGGGACTGTTTTTTCAATATCGTTGTGGGCAGGGCAAGGGAAAATTTATTTGAACCTGCCCCAAAGGCCCAAAGGACAGTAGCTCAAGTCAAGCCTCAAAGCAAGGCAATATGGCTAAGACTAGACTAATAACTCAGATATTCATTTTGAGAGAGAGAGAAAGCTCAAAGGCAAGAAGAGGATACCGTACAACAAGGCAAGATACACATGTATTTATATATAGGCCGAAGAACAAAAAGTTATAGTGATTCAGAACCACACAAAACAACTTGCAACCACAATCGGTATGGTGTAAACTTTATACATAAAGTTGCTATATGCGGAATTTGAGATGCCCATAAGAACCTTCAAACACAGCAAAAGACTACACAAACTAAACGTATTATAATCACACTAATCACTTGTCAAATAGATACTCGGATCCACTGCTCAGCAGCTCCTTTCTCAAGCAGCAGCAACAGTCTCCGGAGTACTTGCAGTTGCTGTCTTAGGGGGGGAAGCACTGGGACCAGCACCTTGGGCACCAGACGGACCAGAGGCAGCAGAAGTAGCAGTTTTAGTATCTTTCTTGGCTTCCGCTGATGGTGGTGGTTTGGGCTTCATGTGGGGAGGAGGATTGTGCTTCAGCTTCACAAGTATCTGACGCATCCTAGAGAGATCGGTTGGCTTGCCAGGTTTAGGTCCCTGGATCACAACAATGGAAGGTTTCTTCTCTTTATCTTTCTTCCCCCTCGTCTCTATTGCTGGCACCTCATGGGGGATCAGTTCCGCTATTGCCTTCCAATAGTTTTTCGCCGCTTCAGCATGGAACTTCTCCCGGTTTTCCAAAAACAACTGTCACATATGATCCAAAAAAATGAAATCTAAACACGAGTCATTCGCTTGAGACTTGCATCACAAATAGCAACATAAGTGTGTCCCACAATATAAACAGTTATGACTGAGCATTGCCCTGCACCTTTTCTGTCAAAGATGAGCTAAACAGCAATTATACATATCATTTATTTGGTACCAAGAACTTATGCATGTTCACAGATTTGGATCCGATATAATATGACAACTCAACTACCAAGAACAATGAATTACATAATAAGGTCCAACTCAGTCGATTCTAAACCAATTTCACCAACTCTACCATTTAGGATAGTGAGACATATCATAACTTCATGTCAACTTTAAGGTAACATACAACAAACACATATACACTATGGAGTATGGACGTTCTTCATCTCATCAACTTCTGAACCAGCTCAATTATTAGTTAAAGTAGACCCAGACATACCTTGTAATATTATTACCTTCCACTTTCTTACGAAATGGAGTTCATAAACTCCTTAAGAAAAAAAAAAAAAAAAAACAATTTTCTCCACATAAGTGGATAAACCTATTAAAATGCATAATCTAGAAACAATAAGCAATGCCTAAATTACTCATACATGATATATCCTTGTCCCTAACCATTCAATCACAAACTTGAGTGTTTAACAGACCATAAATTTTGCTCAATACGAAAGTGATGGGCAAAAACAAATATAATTGTCCATTTCAGTAGCATAAGACATAGTCATATTATAAGAAATTGTGATTGATATATCACCTTCTCCTTCACCCTGTTGGAGGCTTTGTTATTTTCAACAGCTATGAGTCTCTTCCTATAGAATTCAACTTTGTATTCCTCTGCTTCCTTTATTATTTGCTCCAACATCTCCTTCTCTTTCTTCTCCTTCTCCTCTAGCCGAATCGCATTCTGTCTGCAAACCCATTGATTCAATCTCAAGCATTAGATCATCACAAGTTAACCTCCAAACACTTCATCAGCTCAGATTACAAAAATCGTAACAATCTTATACAAAAATGATAATAATAAAAGCATTCTAAGTTCTGAATGTTATATAAAATTTGCTAAATACATGATTAATCAACTTTTGAGTGTCGATCAACAGAAATGGAGTTCAACTATTGAGTTACCGGCAGTCGTAAGCTTACCTGCGCCACTCTCTCAAAGCAGAGCCTTCCTCAGGCTCCATATCTGCAGGCGGTGGCAAGATTGGCTCATCTGATCCTCCGAACTCTCCGTTGAATCCCTTCCGGTTTTGCTCCGGTGAGAAAGCAGAGTATCCAGCACCGCTACCGTAGATCGGCGCAGGAGAAGGTGTTTCCGGCATCGATTGAGATACTAAAACGTCATCTCCAGTGCCGAATGGCTGATTATTGAACATCGGAGGGGAATCAGGAACGGAGTCCTTGACTGAGTCGGCGTCGAAGTTAGAGTACGACTCGAATCGCTGGGAAGCGAGGCGAGGGTCGTAGCCTATGTAGACATCGTCGTCGAAAGAACGAGACGACATCGTTTGAAAGGCTTTCTGTCTCGCCGACCCTAACCGATGGGCGCGGTTTCAGTAAACCTCTCTTTTCTGTTTATCCGCTTCTTCGTGATGTCTTAAAATTAAAATGGAATCAGTAAACAGAGCAGAATCTCGAAGATTTAATATCCTGCATTCGAGTTGACGAAGATTTGCCAGATGGGCATCCAGAATTCGCTAAAATCTACTTAATAATGACTCAAGTATTGCCACGTATTGATTTACTCTGGAGTTGAAAGCTATGAATGTCTTTCTAGTGTGATAGAGCGCCACCTTTTGCTTGAATTTGTGTCCCCACGCAGTGGCCAGCGCCTGGAACGTTCATCAATTCAATTGCGTGCCGAGAGGAGAAGCCTCCCCTCGACACGCATATCGACTCAAAGGTAGTAGTAAGTAGTAAACTTCAGTGGGACCTGTCTTTCCTCCTTTTTTTTTTTTGGGCAGGTCATTGTTTTACCTTGCAAATGATTTGGTTCTATTCTAATTCTATTCATCTCAAAAGCCATTTTTACTACCATAAAATACATGAGAAAATAAACGACAGATAAAGCACCGCTCGTGAGTTCCTTGGATTTGGATTTATCGCTATCAATACTCTTCAGTTTGATTCGGTCGTTAACTAGTTAAGTTTAATTCTAGTTATTGAGGAAACGAATCAAGTTAGAATTAAGACCATATATTCAGTTAATTAAACTCTCAACTTATACATGCATATATAGCACCTCGTTCGGGAGCAGTCGATAGAGATTTCAATAAGCTTTTTTCTCTTGGAAATGCAAATGGATTTCTGTGGGACGTAAATCCTGCATCAAATGAAGCAAGAAGAGAAGATGTCTTACCCCAAAGATAATACTTCTTACTAATCAGATGGGGATTACTGAGGATGGTTTCATTTCACTACTTGATTTGATTTATTTGTTGAAAGAAGTAATGCTTGCTTAGATAAAAGAGTATATGTTATGTGGGAAGACATTTCCAGATTTGAGGTAGTTGTTATCTTCTTTGGATTTTAAGTTGCACCAAGATGTAGCAAGAGCTAAACCACTGCTGACTTTGAGTCTTGACTGGCGGCGCAATTTATCATGCTAAGAGGTCAGGACTTAGTGTCAGTCTTTAGTTCCCACTTTCCACCTCTTATCCAAGTATTCGCAAGTAATTTAATTATTATTATTATTATTATTATTAGTATTGTTATTGTTAATGTAATAAAGGAAATATCACGAAAAACCTGTAAAACAACGAAAATGAGTGGGGCTCGACAGTTGAATTTTGAAAATATATTTCGATGTTTAAGTCAATAAAAGATATTATGAATAAAAAATAAAAAAAATAAAAAAAATCTAATAACTCATACTTCATGCTTGCTAATATTACTTCTTTATATAAATTTTGATAAAGCTCCATTTGATCAGAAACTCTAAACGAATAAAAGTTATATGGTAATTAAATTCATAAAATCTAAAATTATTCAATTATCTTTTAATGTTTATTTACTCAATGAAATCATATTCAGTGACAGAAAAATATATAACAATTATTATTATTCCCTTCCTTAAAAGTTGATATATCCTGAACGCATTTTTGGGTAAATGTTTTGTTTTAAGTTAACCTAATAATTACTTGTTATGAGCAAGCCTGTCCGTTAATGAATTTGTCAAGCAAGATGAGTTGATTTGTATACTACGTACTCCGAGAGCGTTGTGTTTTCTTTACACCTTCTGGTTTTACTTGTAGCAGCATAGGAGGACTAAGTTTCTTATGCAAAATTATTTTATTATTATGACTATGTTTTAAAATTTGAAATTAAAAAATAAAAAAAAATCTTCGCATAAAATAACATATGCGATGCAATAAAGCAAAAATGTAATAATTAATTTAGACCTATTAATCAGTTGATAGTTAATCAAAGTTAAGTTATAATTGTGGGTAGATCATTGTAAGTCCTAATCTCATTTTATTGGAAGTTCAGTGATATATCTATATATAAAGCCTTTGGGTAACCAATAGGGAGATGCTCATGTATCTGAGATTTGTTGATATCCAAATATATTGAGGGATGAATAGATGATATTATTTTGCAGTTTAATTTTTAGTAAACTGTTGATTTAAGAGTATCCACTTAGCAAAAATTCAAAATTTATTAGTAAAAAAATGACAAAGATATATATATATATATATATATATATATATATATAACACATTGAACTAATGATACAAATGCAACTATGAAATTTTGATTTATATGATAGGAGAAAATAGTTATTGAGGCTGGCCCTCTGCGGATTCCTCCCCGTCAAAAAAAGTAGAATCGTAAAGAATGGAGTTATCAGATGAGTGGAAAGCCTATTTCCCTATCGGCAAATCCTTGGACCCGCCGCTTCTTTCTTCTTCGAAATTTGGTCCTCTTTTCTTCATCCCAAAACCCGAAACCCTTCCTAAAACCCTTTTCTATTCTCCCTCTATTTTCCCTCCTCTCCTTCCTCCACCTCCTCGCCTTTCTTTCTCTCGATTCCTATCTACTTCTTCTGTCCCTTACTCCACTTCTTTCTCTATTGCTTCCCGCTTCCGCCCCAACTTCTCCTATCACGACGATGCTTCTTCCCTTTTATCTCACAATCGCCTCACCCTTCTGCACTGCCCCGACCAAAACATTACTCTTGTCTTCTTCACCACTGGCACCAACCATGACCGAATTGGGTTCTTTGCTGTTCACGTCCAAGACTACGATTTCAAGTTTCTGGGTGATCCCAACGGTGACGTCTTTATTTCTAACGACAACTTCAATAACAAAATATTGAGGATTTTAGTCAACCCAGTTTATGATTTCGAGGGGATTTCCGGTGATTCTGTTGTTGGGTATTTAATGGCTTGTACTTTATATGCTGTTCATTGGTATTCTGTTAGATTTGTTAAGTCTAGCAAAATCCCAACTTTGGATTACTTGGGCTGTAAATTATTCAAGAGTTCCTTGATTGTCAGTGCTTGTTTCAGTCCACATTTACCTGAAGAAAGTGTGGTTTTGTTAGATAATGGTGCATTGTTCTTGTTTGATTTAGCTTCTGATGTTAATTGCCAAAAAACCGATGGCCCCATTAAAGGGGGTAAATTTAAAGTTTTATGGGATGATTCAATTGGTTCAGAGAATTATAAATGGTTGGGTATTGAGTTTAGTTGGCATCCTAGGATTTTGGTTGTTGCCCGATCAGATGCTGTCTTTTTAGTTGATTGTAGGCTTTATGAGTGCAATGTAATTTGTTTAGCTAAGGTTGAGATGTTGAGCCCACATGCTGTGGGTAATAAGGATCAGTTCCTAGCGTTTTCTAGAGCAGGAGCTGCTGGGTTTCAGTTTGTGTTGTCTTCCCTTGGTTTATTACTTCTTTGTGATGTGCGTAAGCCAATGATGCCATTGTTGCTTTGGGCTCATAATCTTGATAATCCATATTATATTGATGTGTTTAGGTTGTCGGAATTGAGATCACAATCAAGGGATGATAGGTATCAGTGGGCAACTGAATCAGGTTTATGCATAATATTGGGATCGTTTTGGAATTGTGAATTCAGGCTGTTCTGTTATGGCCCTTCTTCAGCCAGTGAAGGATCTGTTGCTATGGGAATTTCTGAGTTTTGCAAACCCTTTTTAGCATGGGATCTTCCTTCAGATTTCTTATTGTCAAACCTTGAGTGTACTTGTGGAAGTTGTCTCATTAGAGAAGAATTTTCGAAATGTGCACTTCCTGAATGGATTGATTGGCAGCAGAAGAAAGATATCGTCCTTGGTTTCGGGATTTTGAACAGGGATCTTTCAGAGTTGCTGTGTGATTCAGATGAATTTGGTGGGTTTACTTTGATTAGGCTTATGTCTTCTGGAAAGATTGAAGTTCAACGATATCGTGCCTCATGGGATTTGGTGCAGAAATTGGATGAAGCTCACAGAGAACCATCACTGAATTTTGCAGATAGCTTACTATACTCTTTGGGTGATGATGAATATGAATTTCCTAGAAAATTCAAGTACTTGAACCTTGACTATCTTCGTGGGTATCTGAATGACAATCTTTCTAAAGTCGTAGATTCCAAGATGAACAAGTCCCACAATGGTCCTTTGCAGAAGGAATCTTTTAGCCCAGACTTTCATGAAATTTTGTGTAAGAAGTTGAAGGTCTGCGGATTTGGTCGATTCAGGTCTTCTCCTGCACTTGCTATTGTCTTCAATGACATTAGTTTGCCAACAAGTATATGTGAAGTTGCTTTGAGGGAAATGTGGGCAACCTTACCTTTGGAACTTTTACTACTGGCTTTCTCGAGCTACTCCGAGCTCCTTGATGTGCCCTTCGATGACAAGACAATGCCTTTGGAATTTCCGGTTGTTCCTGACTTACCTCAATTGCCTCCGTTCCTATTAAGGAAGCCTTCATGCCGCAGCTCGAAGTGGTCACATAAAGTGCAGCCTGATGATTCGCTTGTGGGTCCTGTTCTTCCTCTCCCCATTCTACTTACTCTTCATGAGTTTCGTAATGGTTGTCCTGATTCAGAGAAAATGTGTGAATTTTCATCTGATGTGGAGCTTGGCCTTAGGTGCGATGAAGTCATCCGTGTTGCTGCAGAAATGGCTGTATCAGATTCTAGCTTGCTTAGCAATAACCAAATCGTCTCTCTTGCTGACGACAAAGATGAGATGTGGGCTGATTCTCAAAGGCCAAAACCATTCCTTTTATACCATCCAGTTGGAGGCGAGTCATGTAGCACTGATCAACCACAGAGCAACGATATTTATAAAGATGAAAAATTTACTACCATGATTACCAAAATGCATGAGAAGGAGACTGATCCTAATGACAGAATAGATAGTGTTGGGCTGGAACTATTTGATGATCTTTGTCCCATTGAGTTGAAGTTTGATGTTCCTGTCATGAACTTTGGCTCACAGGAATTAGAAGGGTTCAAGACATTAAAAAGGCAGTTTTCAAAGTGGCAAGAACGTTTTAAACCATATCAGGAAATGTGCCTGCGGAATAATATAAATTTTCAAAAGAGGGCATGATACTCTGGTGGAGCGAGTTTCATGATTTTCTTTAAACTGCGTCTTAGAACCTAGTTTGCTTTCCCTCCCTTTTTGGCTTGGAGCTGTTGTAAGATGAGATAGCGGCACCTGTAATAGTGATTATAACATGTAGAATAGTTCTTGGCACAAAGCAGGTTTTCTATTCATTCGTTATTAAAATATGGGCATTTTTCTTTGTTAATTTGTCTTATTTTTTCCTGCTCTGTGGATGTTTGGAATCAGAGCTTGTCCTACGATGCTATAAAAGGGTCTTTTTAGTATGTAAATAGCACCATTTCAATGATCAAAACTAGTTTCTTCACCTTATGCACAGAATAAAGTGTCAGCAAATTTAGCATCTCTATGGTTTAACGTGGGTTGGCTCATCCATGATTCTTAAAGGAATATTGCGACATATTCTGATGCTTCTGTCGAACATATTGGTAGTTATTGAACTACTGCTAACGTCCAATCAACAAGAATATGATGAAGAAAAAATGAAAAAACCTAAAGAAACTAAACCCGGAAAGGAATTTCTTGGCACAGCATCTCACATTCCCGAAAAAATATTTGTGCAGAATTTTAGATGTCACTCTAAATTGGTGTTGCATAACTTATCGTTTTTTTTTTTGGTGGGGAAGGGGGGGTGGTGGGGGCGGGGAGGATCAGGCAGCAATTTTCTTTTGAAATTTGCTGAGAAACTGAGGGTCTTTGCTGCAATGTAAGAACTAGCTAAATCTCTGATAAAATGAGGCACTTCGTAGCGAAATATGAATCCAAGCACATAAGCGTCATAATTAAGCAATAACTTCAACCGGTTGTTTAATAGAATTTCTCGTCCCAACTTTGAACTATAACACAATAACTGGGTTCGCTGGTGGTGAAAACATGGGCTGCTATCTTCCAGTGAGTCAATGGACTAACTGGTTATATTGGAGGAAGATCAATAAAAAAAAAAAAAACCAAAATTCTCACCCTTAACAGCGAATGATAATAAAAATCCAGTACATTATCAACAGATTATAAAACTTTTGGCAAAGGGTCATCAAAGGATTTTGGATTTGCTACAATATTACTTTTTTCTTCACACTAGACTATTGTAAGAATACTACTAAACAACATTTACGAGATTTTGAGATTTAATGATGGTTTTATAATTATTGTCACATAAATGGTCCCCTAGTATAAAATTCTGGATATCTCACACAGTATAATACACAAGAACAGAATCTAGAAAGCAATTCTTTATGTACGTACTAACAAAACTAACCCTCGTATTATTTGCCACGCGATTTTAGAATTGAACACGAATGAAACATGGCAACAGACTTTAATAGATACAAAAACATCCAGTTCAGCCAAGGTCCGTTATAGAAATCTTAAACTGTTCAGAAGCTTCTGTAATGTTTGACGACCCCACTGGACATCAATTTGCAACAAATTATGTTGAAAAGGCTCCGGCTCAGGCTGTTGTTCTATCGCCGCCAGTTGGGGCTTCTGAATGTTCAGGTTGCCAAGCTGTTCCTCCTGGTCCTTCGGTTCCGCAGTTGTTTTTTCTTCCCATGGTTCACCTTCAGGTTCTCCTTCGGGTTCTTGCTTCTCAACTAACTGAATATTATTAAATGGCTGTTATGATAATATAAAATAAAAAGAGAGAAGACATAAGAATATAATCTGTAACAGAAATATCAACAGCAATGGGAGATTTTGCAAGGAGAGAATCACATATTGCCTTAACCATATCATTCTAAAGTACATGGCACACCAGCGACATATTACAATATCAAAGATTGTCATATAGGCAAGAAAATTGATAACTCTATTCCTGTTTCAAGTAGAAAAAAAGGGTTTTCCTTCACATTTGAGGCTTCATATATTAGAATAAAAAGAAATGCAACATTGCGTTGTTAAAAGATCAATAAAATTGTGTCATTCGAGCTAGGTCTAGGTAGTAAAGTTAAAGTATAGAGTGAACATTCTCATCTGCAGCAATAGATTTGTCGTTACATAATCAGTATGTGTGTAGAAAGTAGAAAGGGGAATATGCGACTTATCATATGTTCTTGTCCCGTTCCATGATGAATTAAAAGCCATTTTTCTTAATAATTTATTTACGTGCAATACTTCATTGATGAGGGACTGAAAGAGCTACATTGCTGATTAAACATCATCTCAAGAAGATACAAGCTGAAACCAGATACTTTTCAAGTAGTATGGGATTTCCTAACACAGGACAAGATTCATGAAGATGAAGTTTTATTTCTTGCTAGGTAATAGTAATAGAGGATTGGAAGGAAGGACAAAGAAAGGATAAAAGACAGAGCATCACACTCATCAGGCAATTACCTCTGACAATTTGTGATATTTAGCTTCATCAACCGCAACTGATGTATCGGTCACGCTATTATTCTCATCTTCATCCAACATTGCCTCTTCAGTTGACACTGTTGCTAATGGATTCAAGCCAGGTACCAAAACAGGACTACCTTCATTTACGACCAGATTTCCCTCAACATCATCAGTTGCTGAGTTCTGGAACGTTTCAACTCTGCAGCTATTTCCAAGGTCCTCTGCCAGAACATTCTTTTTTGAAATAGGCAAAGCTTCATTATTCGGGTAGTTAGTTCTCTTCACACCAAGCACTTCATTATTTTCATCTGCTATGAAGTCTTCTGTTGGGTAGCTGATATTCTCTGCAACAATAGCCAAGGGCCCCTCTAGTGGGCAAGCACCATTTCCAGCGGCCGATTCCTCCGATAATGCTTGTAATGGCTCCTTTCCAGGAGAGGTGATGCCATCAATATCCGATACCAGATTTATGTCAGAGACGAATTCTTCCTTCAGAGGTGTCAAGTTCTGTGCAATAACTGCTGTATCTGAATCAAGAAGAGGTCCATTTTGATTAGCTAATAATTCTTCCTCTATGATTTTCTGATATTCAGCTGCTTCCCAGTCTTCAGAAACAATAATCATATTCTCAGTTTTAGAGGATTTAAATATCCGATCAGGGCCTGGTTGCCATAAAATGTTCCCAGTTCTTGTTTTCAGAATGAACTTGAACTGGATCGATATTCCAACAGGTATATCCTGAGCAAGTATAAAGCAAGAGATCTCATCAATATTTGCTTTCAACATGAATATTTCACATTCTTCATAAGTTCTTCCCTGCTTACCAGCTCTACTGTCCAAACATGTCCTTCTGACCAAGTCAGTGATATAGAACTCGCAGGGTCCCATAAGCCTAACATAGGATGATCCCCTACTATGAAAAAATGCTCGCCAAATGAGCACTCTTTTTGTAACCGAAATTTGACATGAATAGTCTCCAATGGATCTGTGCATCAGAGGCATTGAGATGAGAGTCAATAATAGACAAATAGTTAAAAGACTACAGGACCTTACTTCCTTCTTCAGGTTGAGTTTCCGCCATCTCCAAGTCCACCTACATGAAGAAAATTTACCAATTGAATCTGAACTATAATAAAAGTTAATCTTTTCCTGAATTTGAAACAAAATACAGTTTCAAAAGGCTCAAATTGTAAAAAGGGAAATTTAACCTTCAATTCCCTTATGCATCTTTTAATCCCACGTAAGAGAAACCATGATTGTATTATTAAATTATATATATAACCCTCTTAGAACTATAATACAGTCCACGAAATTCCTTAAAACATTCAAAAGCAGTCACTGCCACACTGGCTTAGAAATCACAGGAAGAAAAAGGAAAAAGAATAAAAAGCAGTAACATGGAAAGAAAACTTGGGAATCATGCGAACGAGCTTCCTCAACAACAAATAATAAGAATTCAAGTTTCCAAAAACCATTCTAAATCAGCAAGAGGAAAAAAAACGACAATAAAAACCTGAAGAAATTATACGAAAAAGTTAAAATAGATAAAAGGATACATGCCTGTGAGTCTGGTGACAAAGAAGAAGATGAAAAAACAGGCTGCAGACGCCTCTGTTGCACAGAAACCAAGTGCAAGAAGCGGATTCTAACAAGCTTTTTGGAAGGCAATAAGCATACTTGAGCTCTACTAAGACAAAGATCCTGAAAACAAGAAAATCCTCTCTCTCTTCTTTTCCCAATGATTGCCTCGGCCCAAGAACTCGTTAAGGTTTTCATTACTTCCAGTTTCCAACTGAAACTCTTGTCTTCCTTTCACTAAAAGCTTCAGTTTTTGTTCATAAAAAAGACGGTGTTTTCTCTGTTCTGGGAACTAAAGTAGCCAATAATATCTCTCTCTCTATATTAAGGTTGGGGTCAGATCGAGATAAAGGAAATCGGATCCGCTGACACGTGGCTTTTTGATACGCATCACAATAGAGTTGAGTTGAATCTGGCTTTTCTCACTTCAACGTGAAGAATCTCAAGTTCCAAAACGCTATCATGTCCCAGCCAACTGGCAACCTTTATTAGCATTTAGAAAGACCCTTCTTTGATCCCTGCCATTGAATTGAAAGATTGGCGGTGACACGACGTCTGTCCTACTGTTTTTATTTATTACTGCAAACTTTGGATCTTACAAGTTTTTTTGTGGCCGAGAAATTATTGATATTTCTGCTACTCTGGGCCACGAGTTTTGGCGAAGCGTGTCACTGTTCAGCTGATGAAGCCAAGGCTAACAGTGTCCACAACCCATCCAAAACCCAAAAGGAAATATTTTTTCAGTCTAACAAGCTAGTTCGTCGTTTTTTCTGCACTTCTCGGATTATAATTTTCAAATTCTTGAGAAGTCGATATATATATATGTTCATTTTTATTCGGTAATAACTTATAAAATTGTTCATGTCACAATATTAACAACGGGAAATAGGCTATTCAGAATTGGAAGACCTTTGTTGAAGCCAGCGCAACCCAGAATCGGTGAGTCGATGCGGTCACACCAGAGCTTTGGGTCTTGTTATCATGGGCTGCCAATTGAGATTGGTTAGGCCTGATATGATCTGTGCAATCTGCCTAGCTCCAGCTCCAGGATTCCTTTCCTTACAAAAAAGATGGGTGTTGAATGGAATCACCTACTCTCCATGCCACGTCCCCAATCCCACACATTCCATGAAGTTTCTCCTATTACCATTAACCCCACAAGTTTGCAACCACAATCCGTTTTGACTAGAATACCTTGGTAGCCTTTGGGAGCAAACTTGGGCTATAAGTATTAAGCAGGTCGACTTCTAGCTCAGTCTGAAAGTCATGGAAAGCTGCTTAGTTGCATAGAGCTCGAAATTTCAAATCCATTAGATTTGACTTATGGGTCGCTGATCCTCCTATGTACTTCTTGGATTACAATCTACAAATTCTTGAGAAGTCGATATATGTTCACTTTTATTCGGTAATAACTTGTGAAATTGTTCATATCACAATATTAACAACGGGAAATAGGCTATTCACAATTGGAAGACCTTCGTTGAAGCCAGCGCAACCCAGAATCGGTGAGTCGATGCGGTCACACCAGAGCTTTGGGTCTTGTTACCATGGGCTGCCAATTGAGATGAGTTAGGCCTGATATGATCTGTGCTATCTGCCTGGCTCCAGCTCCAGGATTCCTTTCCTTACAAAAAAGATGGGTGTGGAATGGAATCACCTACTCTCCATGCCGCGCCCCCAGTCCCACGCATTCGATGAACTTTCTCCTATTACCATTAACCCCGCAAGTTTGCAACCACAATCCGTTTTGACTAGAATACCTTGGTAGCCTTTGGGAGCAAACTTGGGCTGTAAGTATTAAGCAGGTCGACTTCTATCTCAGTCTGAAAGTCATGGAAAGCTGCTTAGTTGCATAGAGCTCGAAATTTCAAATCCATTGGAGTAGACTTATGGGTCGCTGATCCTCCCTCTTCCACAAAGAGAAGGAAGACTTCCCTAATATGATCTACTGACAATTTGACCGTATACTGGAGCAGAACGTTCCTCTACATTACGGTCCATGTTTTTACACATTATTAGTCAGTAATTATTGCTTCATTTCGCAAAAAAGGACTTGGTGAACCGTAACTAACATCTAAACAAATCCTAAAAGAAGAGAATGGAATGGACATCAATGTAATTCACTCACGAGGGTGAGGGTGGATGGTTGACTTAGATGTTTGTTTTGTACTCGAAACGAAGAAATCGAAGCCCGCAGTGTCCGCAGTCTGTACCCTACTGATACGGGTAACTGTGGATCCAAAAATTTGACCATACTACATAGTTCACATCCAATTTCTTGGTATCATAATCCCAGGTTTAGCACTCTTTCATTTCCATCTACTTCCTATTTTAAAAAAAAAAAAAAATTTAATGATTAATTATCTTTGTTAATCAAGTTCCCGGAACGGAGGTCATTTTTCGAGGTCCACCTCCTCAAGCCCAATGTTTATCTACATTCTTTGACAACCTTGGGCGTAGTCACATATACATAAAACGTATAATAAATCCCCGGTCATTGAATTTTATTGTCTCCACAATGCTATTTTCTATTATTTCTTATTTAACTTATTAATTAATCACCTTACAAGTTGCAAGTTTCAAGAGCATTACCATATTCCCCAGGTAATAATTCCAGAAGATATAGTTTAGATCTTTTTGCTTCCTTTTTTTTTTTTTTTATATGGATTAAATTCTTTTACGACAGTAGCCGGTAACAATGTCTAAGATAAGACCAAACCAACTTCTTTTGTCAGACAAGTACTCTATAAATAATGGGCAATGGCCAGTTATTTCCTATACTAGAATATATAGCAATCCGATTTTCCATTGCTAATCCGATTTTCCTTAATGTTGGCCATAATTTTTTTACTGGAGCCCTTCCAGTGTCATTATCTAATGCGTCAAATCTCATTGAGTTTGACATCAATGGGAGCAATTTCACTGGGAAGGTTAATATTGATTTTGGAGGTTTGCCTGGTCTCTGGTGGTTAGTTCTTGCTTCTAATCCCTTGGGGAGAGGAGAAGCTGATGATCTTGATTTCTTGGATTCTTTGAGTAAATGTAGAAACTTGCAGATATTGGATCTAAGTTATGACCAGTTTGGTGGGGTTATTCCTGACTCTATTGCCAATCTCTCAACTGAACTTGTCCAATTGAGATTGGGAGGGAATCGTTTATTGGGAAGTATACCTACTGGTGTCAAGAACCTCGTTAATTTGACTGAGCTAAGAATGCAGAAAAATAACTTGACAGGCAACATTCCCGCAGTTATCTGCAACCTTAAGATGCTAGGCCTGCTTGATTTATCTGAAAATCAGTTTTCAGGGAATATTCCATCATCCATAGGCAACATAGCCCAGTTATACAAGCTTCATCTCCATAAAAACAACTTTACTGGGAACATTCCTTCCAGTGTTGGAAATCTTAATTCCTTGCAAGACCTGGACCTTTCTCAAAACTACCTTAATGGAACTATACCCAAGAATGTTATAGGCCTTTCTTCCCTAACAATATCCTTGAACCTAGCTCAAAATAAACTGATTGGTCCCTTGCCTTCAGAAGTAAGCAATCTGAAAAATCTTGGTTACTTGGATTTTTCAGAGAATCAATTGTCAGGAGAAATTCCTAGTGGCCTAGGCAGTTGTGTGACCTTGGAAAACCTCAACATGGAGGGTAACTTATTTGAAGGAACCATTCCAAATTCTTTTAGATCCCTGAGAGGACTGCAGAACTTGGATCTTTCAAGGAACAAGTTATCTGGCCAAATTCCTGAATATCTTCAGCAGTTTTCCCTTATGACTTTAAATCTTTCTTTTAATGCGTTTGAGGGTGCGGTGCCAACTACTGGTGTTTTCAGAAATGCAACTGCATTGTCGATTGTGGGAAATGAGAAGCTTTGTGGGGGCATACCAGAATTGAAGTTGTCACCATGCAGCAATGGTAACTCAAAGAAAGGAAAAATGTCTCAAAGACTCAGGTCTATGATTGGATTAATCTCTGGACTTCTGGGGCTAGTGTTAATCATGTCTCTTTTAATTGTTAATCGATTGAGAAGACTGAAGAAAGAGCCTGCAGTTCCTCTAGCATCTTCATCAACCAAGAAGGATTTGTTTCTAGAAGTCTCCTACACAACTCTCCTTAAAGCTACTGATAGATTTTCTTCCGGAAATTTAATTGGTGCAGGCAGCTTTGGCTCTGTTTACAGAGGAATTCTTGATCAAGATTAAACCGTTGTTGCAGTGAAAGTACTCTATTTACATCAAGCAGGAGCTTTAAAGAGCTTCATGGCTGAATGCGAGACTTTAAGCGGTCTCCGGCAACGCAATCTTGTAAAGTTATTAACTGCTTGCTCAAGTGTTGATTATCAAGGAAATGAATTCAAAGCTCTAGTCTACGAATTCATGCCTAATGGGAGTTTGGAGAGCTGGTTGCATCCAGTTCCAAGTGCAGTTGATAACGGTTTGGAAGATGATTTGCGGATTTTAAGCCTCCTCCAAAGAGTAAACATTGCCATTGATGTTGCCTCTGCTCTAGAATATCTCCATTACCATTGCCAAAAACCAATTGTTCACCGTGATTTAAAGCCTAGTAACATTCTTCTTGACAACGATCTGACTGCTCATATCAGTGACTTCGGTTTAGCAAAGTTCATGCAAGAAGCCACAGAAAGGTATCAATATTTGAACCAAAGCAGTTCAGCTGGGCTGAAGGGAACTCTTGGTTACGCTGCACCAGGTATCCTTTCCTTTAGTCCTCTTTACCATTGAATAAAAAATTTATCGTTTTACACATACAATATGAAATGAAAACTTTTGTTTGTGAGATGAGATTAGATCATATGAAGCAATAGAATATAATTTTTCATTCAAAAACCAATTTTTTTTTTTAACTTTTACCTGCTTATCTTTCTAATAGCCAGAGATGCCATTTGAGTTTTGTAGAGTATGCCATGGGATGTATTGTTTCAACATCTGGTGATATATACAGCTATGGGATCCTCTTGTTAGAGATGTTTTGCTGGGAAGAGGCCTACTGATGAAATGTTTAAAAATGGACTGAATCTCCATAATTTCGTTAAGACAGCAGTGCCTGAAAGAACATCAGAAGTTGTAGATCCATTATTTGTTGCAAGAGCCGGAGGGGAAAAAGAAGAAGAAGAAGAAGAAATGACCAATGAGGACATATGTATCCTGGCAGAAATAGAAAAGGAGCAACTGCAAGACAGCTTGACAGACATACTCAAAATAGGAGTTGCTTGTTCAGTGGAACAACCTAGAGAGCGAATGAAAGTTCGTGATGTTATCAAAGAATTACAGATGGTCAGAGGTCTTCTTCTTGGATCTGCCATTAAATAAGATGAAATACAACTTGGAAATGAATCTCTTCTTTCTAGATTTACGATTCAAACTGTTGCTAGGGTCTGGATTCAGTTCTTTTTTTAATTACCCTGTATGCGATTTCGTTCCAAATGTATATATCTCTCAAAAATCCGATCCACCAAAAAAAAAGTGGAACTTTCAGAACTTTGAGAAATAAGAGAACCACAAAAATTAATAATAGCCTTTTTTTAGATTGAAATGGATTGATCTTCGTTATCGTGCCTCTTCCTTGTACCAGTTGATGTTGCGGCCTAATATGAGTTTGCTCCTGCCCCAGACAGCTTCGAGGTTCCCATCGATCGATTACAGAGGTTTTAACCACTGAACTTGCTTGTACTCTCCTTCAACGGAGCACTATTTCTATAAAAACGATTAAGAAAAACTTGAATTAGCTTCAATTGAGATTGCGGCGGCCTTTTAGGCACATGAGGAACCAGTCTAATATCTTTTTCAATCGAAATCCTAATCAAAGGCAAGTTCTACCAAGGCCAGGATCTGAAAGACAAGATTCACTTTCCGGAATTCCAAGTGACATGATTCCTTCAGAAGCTAAAGTTGAATGATCGAAGTCTCCTTCAGGTTCAGTCGAAGAGATCGAAGCGAAGTCATCAATTAAACCATTCGCATGGTCTCCCCTAAGACTGACCTCTTTTCCAAATAAACCAAACCTCGATACCACATTCATCAAAGAGATACGGCCATCTCTCTAGGTTGCACACCCCCTTTAGATCGTTCTATTCGTGCTTGAAAAACGACCCCATCGGTCCGCTCCTTTTAATGGACATTCTTAGCCGTCCTCCGAGGGAAAACAACCCATATATCCAATCGTGAACTCTTTCGGACCCTTAGTTTGACTTGGTTGGGGCAGAGTTTCCCGGAAAGCCATAAATCTAATGACCTTGGTGAACTTTCCAAGGTATCCACATTATTGTCGAAGCATAAGAAACTTTTGTAAAGAGAATTTTCTTTTTTTAATAATTCTAATAAAACTTTATGATATAGTCAAGATTTATTAAATGATTACTTTTTAAGTAAGGCCGGTAGTATAGTCTAATCCGATCATTGAGCCTTCTATTTTTTTTTTTTAGTTATGTTATTAATTTACTAAGTTAAAATTGAATGAAGAAGATAGGAAAAACTTTAATGAATATATATATATATATATATATATATACACTAATCAATTTTAAATTTTATTTCTAACAATTTTTTTTTTTATAAATTTAAAGATTTACCTGAATTACTTTTAAATAGATATCTTTTTAGTTTTTAATAAATTATTATTATCATAGAGTTTGGAATTATTATTATTATATGAATTAGTTTTGAGTCCAGTCCTAATATCTAATTGGATATATCATGGAGTTATGACACTAATGATTTCAGTTATGTTTGTTTTCTATTCTTAAAAAGAAAGACTACAGTACACTGTGAAAAATATATACATTTATCATTAAAAAAAAAAATACTTGAATGCCATGTCAATCTTAAAATTATGTTGTTGCTAATTTAATGTCATTTAGAATCGGTGCACAAGTTGGCATGTTGGGCATATGCATCAAAATTGATTCAGAAATTAGTATTGGATTTTGATCAATTTGATGCATTTAAAGTACAAATAATTACTGTGAGCAACTCTCTCTGATTGGAAAATGCAGCTGACAAATAATAATGTCATCAATACAATCACCAAAGTTCACATGCAAAAGTTACAACATAGGTATATTTATGATCCAATAGGACTGTTATTTTCTTAATGATAATGATAATAGTAATTAGTACCAATGGAAAACTATTGCATGTCTAATAATTAATAATTAGACTTTAATTTTATAAAGGATCAATTTTGTTTTTCAATGTGTATAAATTAATAATTTTTACATCAAGAGTATTAGCAGAATTGATATGTTGCATAAGAAAAGTTCACATTTAATTTTAACAAAATTCAAGCAGTTATCAGTCTATTTCTGATATATCCAAGAAAATTCTCCTTGAAATGGATTTGTATTCTAAATATTCATTACATTATTACGACATGCAATGAAAAAACCACCACCCACGTTTTTCTGTTGTTTCAGGCCAATTTGCGAAAGGCAAATCGGCAATAAATGAATCGATAATTTCATTTGTTTATATATAGTATTATGTTTATGTGCCAGTTTGGTCGTCTGAGCATGTCTCCTCAAAAGAAATTCTCTGTCCGTTCAATGTTTAGGCCATTCGGAAAAATGTCGAAGAAATCATTCACTTACCTATTGATTAGACGTATGGCGAAATCGCCTGTCCTCTCCACCATTTCCTTTGCTGCTATAATTTTCTTTATTTATGCTGACAGCCTAATGTCTAATCTTTCCATTAAAACTGCAAATATTAAGACTGGCGAGGTTCTTCCATCTCCTCAGACGATCACGACTCAACTTGTTGATGTAGGAGGACAAGTTGCCTCAAGTTTAAACAGCCTGCCAGTGTCAGGGACTGTTGCTACCACCCTACCAAGAAAGATTGAAGATGAAACTGAGAATGAAGATCCTCTAATTCCTCCTTTCAAGGCGTCTGTAGATGAAAGAATGGAATGGTTCAGGAGTAAACTACCCGAACTTGAAATTCTCAAATCAAATGAGTTGAGTGAGAAATTCCATGGTCGGGTTTTGGAACTGTTCAACAATAAATGTTCAGCTCAGTTCTTCATGGTCTGGCTTTCAACAGCGCAATCCTTCGGAACTAGAGAGTTCTTGGCCGTGGATAGTCTGTTCAGCACCTCACCTGATGGATGCTTGCTGATTTTGTCGAGCTCCTTGGACACCCCAAAAGGGTACAGGATCCTGAAACCACTTCTTGATCGCGGATTTAACGTTCTGGCAGTCACACCGGACGTGCCCTTTCTAGTCAAGAATACCCCAGCTGAAGCGTGGCTTGATGACTTGAAGAGTGGAAATACGGACCCTGGTTCGGTTCCTTTGTTCAACCATCTATCAGATCTCATCAGGCTAGCAGTTTTGTATAAATATGGAGGAGTTTACTTGGACACAGATTTCATCTTTTTGAAAGATTTATCAGGGTTGAGGAATGCCATCGGTGCCCAAAGTATCAACCAAGTAACCAAAAAATGGACCAGATTAAATGGCGCAGTTATGATCTTCGACATCCACCATCCTGTTTTGCTGGAATTTTTGAAGGAATATGCCACGACTTTTAACGGAAACAGGTGGGGACACAATGGACCATACTTGGTTTCCAGGGTGATGGAGAGAATGAGAGATAACTCTGAATATAACATTACAGTCTTCCCACCAAAGGCTTTTTATCCAGTGGATTGGATTAAGATAGCCAAGCTGTTTAAGAAGCCAGAAACGGAGGCAGACTCAAAATGGACAGATGATACATTTGCTGATATAAGCAGTGAGAGCTATGTCGTTCACTTGTGGAACAAGAGAAGCAGAGAATTGAAGATAGAGGAGGGAAGTGTCATGGCAAGATTGATAGCAGAACACTGTAATATTTGCGAGAACATATACGATCCTTGAAGAAAATTCCTCCTCCAATAAAAATGCTGAATCTCAACGCTCTATCTGAAGCCAGTCGCCTGACCATGAGTAGCTAGCAATTCAAGAAAAAAAAAGTGTCCTCTTTTTTGATGAAAAATTTCATATTCTATTATATACTTTGTTGCTTGAATCAGTTATGTGGATTCAAAGGTAGCAAGTAATTCTTTGTAAACGCAGGTGTTATTTTTCTATCATATTAATTTTATTTTTCGTTTGTGTTTCCATATATTGTAGAACCGAAACAATCGAAACAATTATTTGATTCCCTCAAAATGCATTACAGATATACGTGTCTTAAAACATGAGTAGCATATTAAATTCGTTCTCTTCTTGCATTGTCTTATTAATCTCTCAAATGCAAATGATAGGATATTGCTTAATTTAACAATTAACCATCCATCGCCTCTGAGCATAGCTAGCAAATAAAAATTCTCAATCCAAACATCGAGAAAAGCAGTAGTAGCTCCAAAAACCAAATTGGCAGTCTTCCATTTCCATAATCACCAAATGTGCAGCAAGATATTCTACACAAAATAAAGCAATGCAACAAAGGCAACCAAACTAGCAAGAATTTCACCCTATGTCATCCAAATTCAGGAATGAGTGTTGAGTTTGGGTACGTATACTACACAAGCAAATTCAATTTTTTTAAAGTTTATTTTTATACATGTGGAAGATCATACTCTGTATATTTATATCTGAATACAAGTGAAACACAAATGTTAGACACAAATATTTTTTAAAAAAATGAAGACTATGGGTAACGTAGATTTCGGCGTCCAATCCATTCCATAAGCATCAAGAAAGTATTCCATTCTGCTTGAGGAATAACCACTAACCAGGGTGACTAATTTCCAAGCAAAGAAAGAAACATGTGGACCATATATGAGTAGTAATTACAGATTCTGTAACGTTTCCTAGCTACCAAATTTTCTATTTTATCTTTCAATCTATTAGATTTCTTTATTACGTTCGAGCCTAATCCGTCAAGCATAGACATTTAGATGCCCATTTACCATGATATCAGGAAAAAAAAACCAAAAAAAAAAAAAGAAAAGGTACAGGGAGCAAGAAGGCAATGCAACATGGGAAAAGTGAGCAGATAAACAAAGCAGAGATAAGGCTTTGGAAACGTGAAAGAAGTTTAAGATTTGCGTGTGGGTTGTTTCTGGCATTCATCAATGTTAATAATTACTTGACCAAAATAAAGACGTTCTTTCTATTTACAATTAAAATTCATTGCTGTTTCTTGCTTAGATCACTTGGATTTAATGCCGTAACAAGTGCTGATAGTAACCTTTGATAAAGTCTCGATCCTGAATATTAAATTAGATTAAGATTACCATGACAGAATGCCCCACGTCTTATATTTTATTGATGGAATGTAATACTAAGACAATCTGAAAGGACTGGAAGAGATAGGCAAATTGGAAATGAGTTGGCATTTCTTTATGTCCCTTACGTTCTATTAATTATTTTTCTCTCGAGTTTGGAGATATAAAGGAAGGAAAATATTATAACAATTGGATCATTTTCAATCGTCCAACCTAAAATTAATTCGTAAAATCACAAAAATTCAAGATTTAACGTACATGGATCAATATCACTTTAACAAGGGAGAAGAACGAAACAAAATCTGATATCGTATTAAATATTTAATCTAAAATCGATTGCCAACTTGAATATAATACCATATGAAATTCAAGATTTTTAAAAAGTTCTTTTAAGGTTTTTTATATTTTAAACAAGTGAAAATTCATTCATCACAAAAGTGTAGTGCAAGAAGGAATCTTGCCACCATAATCAGAATAAAACTGTTAAATTATGCAAGTAATTATCTTTGATCGTGCCTGTGACAAGTTATAAAACGTCAACATAATATCTGTATTTGGCCACATTTATTGTAATCGCAAGAAAGGAAATTCTGACATTCTAATTTTGCAGCGTGAAAGGCAGGATGATGTCAACATAATAACATTAATTCCTTGTTAAATCAAGAAAATTATTATGAGGCACAGATCAGTGGCATGTGAATAAAATGCGCTACAAGATCTATTATTGATGATTGAATGATTGACATGAAAGTAGCAATAAAAGCTGTAACAGAAGTAGAAGTCAAAGAAACGTTGCTTACAGTTCCACAAAGATTCAGCTTCATATTTTCAAATCCAGCTAAAGGGCCGGTCGTTGGAACCTGACGGAGAATCAACCTTCGTGTTCAATCCTGTAGCGACCAAACATTTGGCACGTCAAGGTTTTCGATTGTTTTGTCATCTGATTTATCAATTCAGGTGCTGCAGCCTCATTACTGTGGAGCTAAGATGAAGATCGCATCGATCAACCTCCTAACGTATGCATAAATATTCCAATCAGATCTTCATATTTATATACATGTATAATGCATGGCTGGGTATTAAAATCTGAATGCCATTGAATTTAACTCCCCAAAACTGACGCCTTCTGAATGCTGTGTCTCAAACTCTAGTGGCAATGAGCAATTTTGTTTCAGAAGATGGCAGTGAGAAATTTGTTTCCGCATGTGCAGTTACCAGCTATGTTTAATTTTCCCTATTTTCAAATTTCCTATCTTCGCTACCATATCATTTTACTTTTACCATCTGAGCGGCTGCTATACTTTTATCATCTATGAAAATATCCTGACTTCTAACCAATCACCAAAATTAAGCAAAAGGACCATTCAGGTCAAGTTTTAGCAGCAGCAAACCACTGCCACAGAGGGAAAGATGGAAGGAGTTGATGGTGAACACTTGGATCCTCTAATTCTCCTTCATTGTCCCAGAACTGGAGTTATTCATATCAAACAACTTGAATTCGCGATTCCATGACCAGGTTTGGGTTTCTTCAGAAGTAACTATACGGTTTGGTAATTCATGATCAATGCCTTTCACCAGTTCAGTCCTTTGGACCAAGGGAATTCTCGGCTGCAGACAGTCTGTTCAAAGCTTGTCAGTCCCAAGGGATGCTTGATGATTCTATCACCATCTCTGGATTCCAGATAAGGACACAGGATTCTAAAACCACTAATTGATGGCCCGACTTAAGTTCTTGCAATCACAGTATCACACCAGGCTTATTGCTTCGAGTCAAGATGTAGGATTGTGTAGAGAAAAACAAGATGAAAATGGAGAGAAAGGAACAAATAAACAAAGAACAAAGTGGAAAAGGATAAGAGAAAGCAATAGACTTGAAATGGAGAACAAGCTCACATGTGGATGTTCTACCTACGCTCATACATTTGATGCATATTTATCGTGTATATTGTACTATTACACCTACAACAATAAATATCTTAAATGCAATTTCCACCAAACAACAACATTGGTGGATCATATCTAGCCAAAGTCTACAATAATAAATGTCTTAACAAAAGATATGCTATTAGGGAGACAACAAATGTGCCATATTTTCAACACACCTCTTTGGCATTTTTGCTGGTAACACCAACTCTTGTCCTCAGTGTTTCAAACCTTGCCTTGGGTAAGGCTTTAGTTAGAATATATGCAAGCTGATCTTCTGAATTACAATGTACTAGTTTAATTTCATTTTCTGCTTCAGCTTCTCTAACAAAATGATATTTGATTTTGATGTGCTTGGTTCGACCATTAAATAGTGGACTTTTATCCATTGCCACAGTTGATTGATTATCACATCTGATCTCAGTTGCTTCACTTTGAGTCAAACCAAAGTCTTTCATCAATTTTCTCAACCAAATTGCATGATTCACAGGGGCTGCAGTAGCAACGTATTCAACTTCTGTTGTTGATTGAGCCACTGTTTCTTACTTCTTTCAATTCCAAGCAAATACCCTTGAACCAGGTGTAAACAAGTAGCCTGAGGTGCTTTTCATATCATCACATGAGCCAGCCCAATCACTGTCTGTGTACCCCAACAATCTTGTTTTGTCTGATTTTTAAAAGATGACACCCAAATTAATGGTTCCTTTGATGTATCTCAATACTCTTTTAGCTGTTTTGAGGTGTGTTTCAATTGGACAATGCATAAATCTAGAGAGAAGACTAACAACAAACATTATATCAGGTCTGCTTGCAGTTAGATACAGAAGACACCCAATCAGTCTTCTGTAATCTGATTCATTCACTTTGGTAGAGTTATCTTCTTTGCTGAGTTTTTCATTTTGAGCCAAAGGTGTATAGATTGATTTGTAGTTGTCCATATTAAACCTTTGCAGTATTTCTTTGGCATATTTTTTCTGGGAAATGAAAATTGCATCTTGAGTTTGTGCAATTTCAATTCCAAGGAAATATGACATTTCTCCTAGATCTGTCATCTCAAAAGCTTTCATCATCTAGTCTTTGAAGTTTTGTACCATTGCCAAATTGTTTCCAGTCACTAGTAAGTCATCAACATATAGGGAAACCACTAGCTAGTCATGATTGTCAGTAGCTTTGACATATAGAGTTGCTTCACCAAGACTTTTCGTGAATCCTAAACTGAGTAAATGTTCATCAATTCTGGAATACCAAGCTCTTGGAGCTTGTTTCAGACCGGACAAGGCCTTTTTAAGCAAGAACACTTTGTCTTGCTGTCCTCTGATGACAAATCCTTCAGGTTGATGAATATAAATCTCCTCCCGCAGATATCCATTTAAAAAAGCTAATTTAACATCAAGTTGGAAGATTTTCCAACCATTTTGTGCTGCTAAAGCAAATAGCAGTCTTATAGTGTCCAATCTTGCAACTAGAGCAAAGGTTTCCAAATAGTCAACTCCATGCTGTTGAGAGTAGCCTTTGGCTACTAATCTGGCCTTGTATCTATTGACAGAACCTTCTGCATTGAGTTTGATTCTAAAAATCCATTTAACTCCAACAATATTCTTGTTGTCAGGCTTGTCCACCAGTGTCCAGGTTTGGTTTTTTTGATCATCTGAATTTCTTCCATCATTGCATCTCTCCATTCTAAAGACTTGTAAGCTTCATTGAAATCGGTGGGTTCAAGGATGGCAACATTTGACCTTTGATAGATGTCAATAAGAGATCTGGTTCCTTTTACTGGTTCATGATCAAAGGTTTCATCTTCAAGCATATAGTCTTCTAATTCTTGAGAGTTTAAGTCTAGAACAGTGTGCCTGGCATGTTCTTCTCTATGCTTGTCCCAGTTCCATGTAGTTGATTCATTGAATTTCATATTCCTACTCATAATTATTTTTCCAATGAGTAGATTATAAGCTTTATATCCCTATGTGACATTGCTATAGCCAAGGAAAATGCAAACTTCTACTTCCTGGTCGAGCTTGTCTCTTCTAAATTCTGGAACATATACATAACAGATAGTGGCAAACACTTTGAGATGTTGAAATGAGGGTTTAGTGCCATACCAGCTTTTGTATGGAGTCCTTTGGTGGGTAGTCTGTTAAGTAGGTAAACAATAGTGTTTGCGTTTCTGCCCAGAATTTTTTGAGAAGCTTCTTTTCAAATAACATACACCTTCCCATCTCCATAATGGTTCTAATTTTTTTCACTGACTCCATTTTGTTGTGGAGTAGAGGTTGCTGTAAGTTGATGTTCAATACCTGCAATCTTACAACACTCATTGAATTTGTCAGATGTGTACTTAATACAATTATCTGACCTTATAATTTTGATTTTGCAACCACAATGGTTTTCAATCTAGGTTTTAAATCTCCAAAATATATTTGCTACCTCATATTTATGTTTGATGAAATAAATCCAAGACATTCTAGAAAAGTCATCTATGAATATAATGAAGTACCTGCTTCCATTTAAAAAGAGTGTCCTCATGGGACCACAAACATCTGTGTGGATCAACTGCAACTTCTCAGAGGCTCTCCATGCCTTGTTAATTGGAAATGGAAGCTTGCTTACCTTTCCAAGTTGACAAACTTCATAAACATCAAAGTTTTCTTTAACAGCAGGCATGTTGAGCACCAATTCATTTCTGAGCATGTGATTTAGGGCACTGTAGTTGAAATGGCCTATTCTTTTGTGCCATAACTCAGATTCATCAATTGAACATGTGTATGCTGATGAACAACCTTGATACAGGTCTAAAGAGAAACATTTACCCTTCATATCAATAGTAAAGAGCTCATGGTCAGAATGGTCATAAATGCAGCATGTTTTATCTTTGAACATTAGGGAGTAATTTTTTTCAAGCAATTGTCCAACTCTTAAAAGATTCTGATCTATTTTAGGAACAAATAAGATATTTGGGATGTATTTGGTACCTGATGATGTCTTAATAGCCACAGTATATTTTCACTTGACTTCAATGTATTCTCCATTACTAAATCTGGCTTTGGAATTCCAAGTTTTGTTAAGCTTTTTGAATAGCTTTACGTTAGCAGCCATGTGGTGTGTACATCCACTATTAATGAGCCACGCACCAGATAAGGTTTCAATAGTATAACAGGTGGCAATGAAAACCTGTTCATCATCTTGCTGTGGTGTGTCAGCAACCCTTGCTTGCTGATCTTGCTACTGCTGGTTTTTGTTTTTGCATACTTTTTCTACATGCCTCATTTGCTTACATGACCTGCATTGTACATAAAGTCTGTACCAATAGTATTTCTCCATATGAGTAGTCTTTTTACAATGAGAGCAGACTAAAAACTTCTCTTTCTTTCCATTGCTTTTGTTTTTTTTTTTTGTCGCATTGCTTCTTTCCTTTTATGTCAAGCAGAGCTTTTCTTCTTTGGTTATAAGTGCACTTTCTGTTAAGCCTTCCTGTCTGATGGCCCTTCTTTGTTCCTGAGCTTGCAAAGCATTGAAAAGTTCAGCAATAATGATCTTGGTCAGATCCTTGGAATCTTCTAGTGAAGAGATTTTTGTTTCAAATCTCTCTGGTAAGCTAACAAGGACTTTTTCTACTATCCTGCTATTTGGCATCTCTTCTCCTAGTAGTCTGATCTTGTTAACTATCTTTATCAGCCTATCATTGTATTCTTTCAAGTTCTCTGAATTCTTCATCTTCAAGACCTCAAATTCTCTTCTGAGATTCAGCACCTGCATTTGCCTTGTTTTGTCACTGTCTTGGAATTCTTCTTTTAACATGTCCCAAGCTTGTTTTGCAGTTTCACAAGCCATAATTTTGATGAAAATTTCATTAGAAACAGATGATTCGATGTAGCTTTTGGCCTTGAACCTTTTTTATTTTTCTTCACAGCTCTTCATTTGATTAATTGTTGGATTTTTTGGAAGTTGTGGAAGTTCTTTCTCATTCTCAACAACTTCCCAAAGATCGAAAGCACTCAGATATGCCTTCATTTTGATGGCCCATAGCTGATAATTTTCACCTAAGAAAATAGGAAGTGAAGGCAAAAAACAACTTCTGGAAGCCATTTTTGTTGATAAATGCTAGCTGTTTTTTTTAATCACTCAACTCACAATGATTTTTAGGCCCTCTAACACCATTAATAGATCTTGATACCAATTGTAGGATTTTGTAGAGAAAAACAAGATGAAAATGGAGAGAAAGGAACAAATAAACAAAGAACAAAGTGAAAAATGATAAGAGAAAGCAATAGACTTGAAATGGAGAACAAACTCACATGTGGATGTTCTACCTAAGCTCATACATTTGATGCATCTTTATAGTGATAATATTTTACTATTATACCTACAACAGTAAATGTCTTAAATGAAACTTCCACCAAATAACAACATTGGTGAATCATATCTAGTCAAAATCTACAATAATAAATGTCTTAAACAAAAGATATGCTAATAAATAGATGGCAAATGTGCCATATTTTCTACACAAGAACACACCACTGTGGGCAATGGCTTGATGAGATGAAGAGTCGGGGGGAGCAAGGACCCGAAGGTAATCACAAATCACAAACCTATTCTATGAGGGTTTTATATGCTTTCAATATTTAGGCCCAATCCCAACATTCTATCTGTCGAAGACCAGTTCAAATCATCGGCTAGTTTGAGCCTTCAATGGCCCACGGGAATAAGTTAAGGTCCATGCCTGGATTAATTTGCTTCACAATATGCTAATGCCTTCTCTCATTGCACGAATGCATTGTATAGTTTGTGGCAGAAATCAGGGAACCCAGTTTAATTGCCATGTTTTCTGATTATCTTGAAGTTAAAAATAAAAACTATATGGTTCCCTGTATGAGAACCAAACTGAAATCAAAATTTTAATTCAGTTTGGTTTCA
The DNA here is from genome assembly GCA_038381775.1 of Adansonia rubrostipa. Lineage (NCBI taxonomy): Eukaryota > Viridiplantae > Streptophyta > Magnoliopsida > Malvales > Malvaceae > Adansonia > Adansonia rubrostipa. The sequence continues at coordinate 20,135,728 of JBBYHM010000006.1, forward strand.
AAACCAAACCCAAGTTCTTTTTAGCTTTCAAACCAAGCTAAACTAATCAGTTGGGAACTGCAGTTCCTCAGTCTACTCCCACTAATTTGCTTTGATTGATGGTTGAAAAAGAAGTGACAAATAAACTGTGGTCTTGACAACTTTCGCCACTCAAACCTAATAATTGATGTAGTGAGCTTAGAATTCAACTGCTTGCTGTCGTATGCATGAAAGGTTTTCATGGCAAGCGTGGAGTGTATCATGGTTGAAATAATGAGGATTAGAAGGGACATCTGATCTGAAGGTGACAGACGGGCATAGTTCTTTTAAATGAATAATTTATTTGTCGATTTCATTAATAATAATTAGTAAGTCCATTACCATTATATTTTATGTCAGATAAGCAACAATTTCTTACTCTCTGCTGAATTTCATAGTTCAATCATGAAGTAATATATGTTTATTTTGTTTTGAGTTCTCGGACCATTGCCGAAGAAGGAGCCTTTCATGTGGCTGCATTCATGTTGTTGTGCTTCACTCTCAGCAAATGCTTAATGTTTGTTTCCGGCATCTACTGATTCATGAGCTACTTCTAATTTTAAGAAAAAAAAAAAAAAGAACACTAGCCATACACTTAAGCTACATGTATTGGGGAAGACAGATGCTGGTTGGCAAAGGATGAGATTTGAAAGCAACGAAATTTGAGCTTCAACAGGTAGCAGACCAGACAGGGCCAATAACTATATAACAGAAGTTTTTCCAAATTGCACATAAAAGAAAGACATAAAAAGGGAAAGGAATTATTGCACATTAACCTCATCAAATAAAATCAAACATCACAGTTTATTGACTCTGATATGAAATCGAAAATTTCTCAACGACCAAATTGTAATAGCTGATGCAAAATGCCATGGTTCCTTGCATCTTTGGACACAACCTAACCTGTATCTCCTTTTTGGACATAAAAATGGCCAACAAGCATTTTTTTTTTTCTTTTGGATTGGTTGGGGTGGATTATTTTTCCAAAAAATAAATGTTCCACATTCTTTCTTCTTTTATTCTCTGCTACCTCTGGTCCTACAATGATGCACCAAAAGGGAGAGGGAGTGGAGATTCCTAACAGGGTGTGCAAACTTCTGAATTCCAATAATTCTAGTGGGGTGGTCAATTAAAAGCATTCACAAGCAAGATTTAAATTGCGGTCATGATACAACCAAATTTATTTTAAATTGCGATCGCGACACGATCAAATTTATCATGATCGCAAACATAACAGATGCTATCACGATCAATTATGCTAAATACTGACAGCAAAGCAAATAAAACCAGAAATAAAAATCAAAATGTATTTACTATTTAAAGCCTCGTTGGCATGAGAAGAATCAGACTGAGGAACGTAGGAGAAAAGAAATGGGGCTGTGAAATGGGATCCGTGCGGTCTCAAAGGGCTTAAGGGGCTGGGGGAGGTGACTTGATTGAAAATTAGAATAAAGTGGCCAAAGTGCTATTCATATGCAACTTGCAGAAGAAGAAAGTGGACAGTTTTGTCATTAATGAGAGGGGAAAAAAAGTGTACTGTACTTTATATATTGCTCCATGTTGCCTTAAATTGTTTGTCTAGCAGGTGGGACCTGAAAACTTTATGCGCATTGGTGCAGCCAATATGGTGGGCACCGGGCTTCTCATGAAAGGTTTGCTGGAGCAACAACAACAATTCAGTGACAGCAACAACCAGCAAAGAAACAACAAAGGAATGGAGCCAGATCATTGGAACAGCAGCTTAGAAAAATTATTAGCAATCGCATTAAAGAAACCTTCAATTCCCCTTTTCCTCCTTTTATGGGATTGCTTTAGTTTGATCATTTTTTTTTTCTACCTGAACTGTAACTAAACAATTACATTGCAGGAAAGTGGATTTCAGATGGATTTCCTGTTGTGCTGTTCATTTTTCTACCACACTTGAATAATCCACTTGGAGCATTATCACAAGTTCTTTGTTTGTCATTTTCACCATGAAAAAGCAAAACTAAAAGGCGCTTGGGATTTTTTTTTTTTTCTCTTAGAATTCCAGTCTCCTGGCAGCAGTAAGCTTATAATATTTGGCCAGAGGTCACATCAGGATTAGTCACTGCACTAACCAGGGAGAATACTCCTACAAATTTTTAAGCGCTTTACCAGAATGATAAGCCGTGATAGATACTACTATTTTTTTTCCCAACCATTTTGAGGAATCTTTGAGGTCCTCACTGAACAAAAAGAAAAATGGAGAGTCAAACAAGTATGAAGAAGAAGGTGAATGGGAAGAAAGATGCCCCATTTGCCAGGGACAGGATTTAGATAGACTACAGATAAGCGACTTTCAAAAACACTTTCTTTCATCTGCAGGGCCTAGCTATGACCATAAATGTGGGGATTTGAAGAATCGGGGTCTTTGGCAAAATAGTTTAGAATGATAGAATGAACGTAAGCAAACTAAGGAACAAATTTAAGAAGAAAAGGCGGATGACTTAATTTGATTTTTAGTCTTGACTATTACATCTATCTGATTACAATCCTCTAGTGCTCGAGTATAGTCTGTGAGCAAACAAAAAGAAAAGCAACAAAGACTAAAATAATAATAATAATAATAATAAAAAATTAAAAAAAATAAAAAGAAGGTGCAATGAAGAATGAGATGCTTAAATTAGTGGCTCTTAGTCTAGACTTCAGTCAAGATTTTATTATGATCAGTCAACTGATTAAATTACCATTTACTGTCTTTCTTCCTTTCTTTTGGCAAGAAGGAATTTGCCATTAAAATATAAACTCGATATTTGAGAAAAGGACGTCAACATTAAGCAGAATAATTAAACCATATCCTCAAAAAGCAAGCATAAGAAGATAAAGGCTTGTGGCCAAAAGACCAACGAAAATTTTTTGCATTATGTTTAGTTTACTGGGATAGAATAAAGTCGTAATAAAATAGCTATTTTACGGTAATAAAATAGCTTAAGAATGGAATAGAATAACTGTATACAGTAATTTAGCTTAGTGAAATAGAACAGTATAAGATTCGAAGCAATTTCTTATTTTGTTTAAGGTCAGAATAGCTATTCAGTGAGAGGTTCAAGATGACTATTCATTGATTTCTCGAAATAAGACCATAATAAACTATTCTGCAAAATAGTAATTTTATGAACCAAATAATTGTATTACTATAACATACTAAAATATCATTGTAATAGAATTACGTATAACCAAACATACTGATAATTTCCTCACTTAGTTCATGATGTGATCTGAATGAAGTTAAGGTGCAGCACATCAGAGATTCACAGTTAATGCAAGGAAATCTGAATTATTGGAGTTCCATTATTAAATATTATGCCTTTATAGTACAGTCTGTCATTTTGCAGAGGATACTGGCCCACATATGGCGGTATCTATAGAACGCACGCAATCAATTTAAGAATACTGGTGACAACAGACAGATAATGCAGACACACGACTAGAATTATTAAAAGACCCAAGCTTCATGCAAATAAGCTTCTTCCAATGTCCAGAATTTGAATGAGCAATCACAAAAACTACCTAACCGATCTCTTTTTAGAACGATAACTTCGCACTATGCATCTTCAAGGTATACACATGTGGCATGGACACAGCTAGCCTAAATCACTGTTAGGCTCGATATTTGTCTCATTAAATATTAATAATACCTTCAGAGAATTCTTCCCACTTCAATGAATTTACTGACGTTGCATTGGCTGCATTTGCAAAAGATTGTTACAAGATCCATATTGAGATCTTGGAAGAGTCCCTCTTAGCAAATTTTGTTTCTCTAGCTTGGTTCCATATGAAGAAACCCGACAGAGAGGGGACAGGAAGGCATTGCCACTAGTCGTCTGGTTGAAAACCATGGCTGCTGCTGCTTCATTTTGTTGCTTCCATTCGAAATCAAACAACTCTTTAGTTGTTACCCCGGCTTTTTTAGGTTGCTGCTTTGACTGTATGACTGCAGACGAATTATTTGGTGACAAAGGCTTTCCGTTATCTGATGAAGAAGAAGAGGGCGTATCGGGGATGTTAACCGTGGTTATATCATGGATACTGGTCCTCTTCTTATCCTTGCCGCCCGTCAGCTGCCTGATGAAGTATTTTTGAGCATGACTTGCCACCTGAGTTGGTGTTCTAGTCATCACAAAATTGCGTGAAATATTTCTCCAATCACCTTTACCATACTTTTTAAGACCCATTAGAAATTGCCTGTCATTAATCACCAAATAAACATCATGAGCTGCTAGAGCATGCTAGACAACTCAAAGTACAGAATTTGCACAGGCAAGAAAAAAGACATCCACAAACCAAACATATTACAGTGTCTACCAACCAAGTTGTCAACATCCATAAAAAAATGCAAGGATCAATCGGGAAAGCCCATTCCTTCCATTTTCTTCACATTGTTTATCTCTAAAACCAAACTAGCATTTGCATCCATTAACTTCCACTAAACTAAGTTCACAAAGGTCTTGAATATCCTGCTTATCAATCTTTAACAGGAACGCGTACATACCTTGAATCTCTGATTACAGGTTTAACTCTAGAAATTTTACATGTTATATAAATTACAATCATATAATTAAAATAGAATCCAAAATTGTCAAAGATATAAATAATAAAAAAAAAAGAAGAAAAAAAAAAAAAAAGCGCCAGCAAGTTACCTGTGTTCTTCTTCAGTCCATGGCACCCCTTTCTTCCTTTCTTGATCTGAAGGTCGAGTCCCTGGCCCTCTTTTTCCACCCGGAGTGTAATAGTACTGCCTAAATCCATCAAAGCCCTGACTATCACTAACCCACTCCAATGTAAAAGAATCGGTGATATAGCCAGGAACTGGAATCAACCCGGCCTCTATATCACTTACATCCTCTTCCAATTCTCTGTACTGTTTGATCACATCTCCAACTGTTTTTCCAGGAATCATAGCTGCCACCTTAAACCATCGATCAGGGGTGTCTTTATCATATAAAGCCAGAGCATTTTCGAAACACTTGTTCTCTTCAGGAGTCCATTTTGTACCTTTGCTCTCTTGAAACAACCAATTGGAACTCTGTAAATTTGAGGCTGGAGAGAGTACTTCAAGTCCCCTATTCATCATATTCTTTTTTTTTTTCTTCCGTGCACAGACACACACACACACACACACACACACACACACACACAAAAAGGCTTCGCCAAATGTTCAAAGAGAGAGAAAACCCAAGATAGAAAAATGCAGAGAATTGGCTGTTTTAAATGATGAAAGAAGTATGGAATCTGAAAGCATTTAAATTGTAGGAATCTCAAAAAGCAGCAACTTTCCAAAACTCAGGGAAAATTCGGAAAAAAAAATCATGATATATATAGATGAAAAACCCTAGAGGAGCATAGCAGATTCAAAATCACTCACAGCAACAACAAATTAAAACAGGAAAATCTATATACAGATCAAAATTCAAAAATGGAAATCATAATTTAAAAGACTAAAGCTGGAAAAATGCAAGAGAGGGGAAAAAAAAACAGAGAAGTTATATAGAATTGACGTGTTAAAAGTGTGGCAATCTTTTACTTTTTGATGTTTGCTTTTGCATTTCCTTTCTAGAGTAAAGCAAAAGCAAAGAGACCAAATAGAAGCAGCGTGAAAGAAATGAATGGAAGTATCAAATATGCCAACTCCTTTGAGTTAATTGTCTATTGTTTCGCTTATATGTATGAAACATAGAATTAGCAGAGTGAAGGCATTGAGAAAAAAGAGAGGAGGAGCCACAGCTGCCCAGTTGTGATTGGTGAAAATGGAGATTGTGGGCGCCGCTGCTGCTTCTAAATATTATGTAGAAAGTGATGATGGGCCAACGAGAAGAGAAGAGAGATAATGAAAGGGACAATGTGCAATTTGCTTGGTTGGCCCGTCAATGGAAGTGGGTGTTGGGTTTTCTAGTCATTTTATCTGAAGAAGACACCAACCTTGGCAATGGTGCCGAGTGCTCACACCTAGCCGTAGCACGTGAGATGTTTGTCTCTTGTCATCAAATATTTGATAGTGCTTGGCTATAGTTTTTGTTTCCAAAATTTGATTTGCACATAGATTTTACAATGAAAACTACATAAGTCCGACTAACTTATTAATTCATATAATATTTTTTTTAAGATATAATATTCCATAAGCTTGAATTACTCAATATTAGTATTGAATTATTCTTTTTTTTTTTGGGGGGGGGGGTACATGACTGAAACTTTCTTTATAAAAAAGAAAAATTGCAAAGCTGAAGCATACGAATTTTACAGGCTACATTCATATATACACATTTATTATAAACAAGGTTAGTTCAATTAGTGAATGGAAATTTTTCATTTTTTTTTCCATTTATGTTCCATTATTGTGAGGAGCATTATGGGAACAATTTTATTTTTATTTTTTTGAAATTATAATTACATGAGAAATTACAATCATAATTAAAATTTTACATTTATATATAATAAATCAATCACTGATAATCAAATAAATTAATCAATTATAATATAACTAAATAAATTTAATATAAAATTAAACAAATACCACACATGGTAGGATTTAAACTTGGGATCTCAAGGTTTTAACTTGCAAGGTCTCCTCCTTGCCACTAAACTTATATAAAATAAATATTTCAAATCCCTATGTGAGGGTATTAGGTTCAAATAAAAGTAAAAATACCTTTAGTTATATTATAAAAAAATACATATAAACATATTAATTTTAAAATGTTGATATAATATCTCTTAATAAGTGTTTAGTGAGATTTATTGATTACACCTTTGTCTATATATATTAGATTATAGCACATTAATTGGTTTATGTTAGTGAATAAAAAATTTAAATTAAAATTAAATTTTTTAAAATATAAAAAAGTTTAAGTTGATATTTTTTTTTGTTATTTCTAGCCGAGTTATTGTTATTCGATTTAGTGAAACAAAACTCAATCAATTACTTAATATACATAGTAAGCTTTATAGATATATATATATATATATCTTTAATCAGTATCTAATGATATTGATTAACATTTTTCTTATAAATAATATATCAACTACTTTAAAAGAATATTCTAAAAATCCTCCTTAGCAAAATTCAAAATCATTATGACGCCAAAACTAAATAGTAATAATAACTTTTTGTCAATACAGCTTTCATCATTATTGGTTCCACATACAAAAAGCTTTTCATTCCACAGACGAAAGAAATCAGAAATTTTCGATAAGGTGAAAATTCACATGCATGGAATTGGGTCAAGGATTTTTATTTGTTTATAGATCATATTCTCCTTAATTTCCATCCTTTATCATATTAATGAATAATAATACTTTTTTTTATCTTTTTATAAAAAAAAATCTTTGCTAATGAAATTGATCATCTATTATCATACCATGAACCCAAGTTGATACTACATTATATATACATAATAATAGAAAAGTCAATAGATAGATAGGCCATGTTATATGTTGGAGTTGTAGTTTACAATTTATAATATATATATATATATATATATTCTTACAATAAATGTCATGGTTTGAAAATTAAAAAAAATAGGCAAATTTGTTGAATACCAATTCTTAAAAAAAATTATATTAATTAAATGATTTAAATTTTGAGTTTAATTTATAATAGTGATTAATGGGTGAAAAATGGTTAATTATGGGAATGATGTGCATAAATCATTGCTTATGACTCAGGTGTGAGTACAGCTGCAAATTTTGTTACGATGAATGTTCTGCTTTGATTTCAATTGTTTAATTCATGTTTAGTGTTTCTTAATTAGAGTAAGACTTCTTTTAAAAAAACTATTCTACGATTTTATCTACAATGAGATTTCTATTTTAATTCTTAATTTCTTCTCTTTTAATTTTCTACTTTTCTTTACTTAATTCATCTAAAAAAAAAAAATTATGCCTTCTAAGTTCTTGAATCCGCAATCTCCATAAATTACGTCACATCACATAAACACGTAAATATCTTTTATATTATATTATATAGAAAAATTTGTTTGAAATTTAACAATTTTAAATGGTAAAAAGTATATTTAATAAAAAAATATTTCTGAGAGATATTAGCTCATGCAATTAGAGGTGTGATGTAATCATCTTTCAATTTATAAACTTTCGTAAATTGGTATTTACTTGTATAATTTATATATATATATATATATATATATATATTTGATTCAATGAAGAAATGATCGGATATTGCTTTTATTTGTTTGTTATAGACTATAGCATGTCAATTTAGAGAGAAATATTGGTGCTTGCTTTAAACTAACAGTCTTTTCAAGTGATTAAATTATTTACGAACTCAACAAAAAATAGTAGAAACATAATTTCTTACTTGTTAGTAAAAGCTCCAAATATAAAAAAAAACTTTTTTATCGTAAAGGAATATGAATTTTAAGTTTTGTTGACGGAAGGATTATCAGATTGTATCTACTATAAAGTATTATTTATTTTGGAGTAGTGTACAGATTGTGTTAACGATTTTGTCTTTTGAGAAAAAAATACCTTGATAAAGGCATTGAACCCTTGCTTTATAAGTCATAATCCATATTCTTAGCTAATCGATGTGGGATCGTAATTTCCCAACACTAGCTCTCTAAGCAAGGGTGTGGATTGTGTTTTTGCATGGGATTGGTATGAATCGAGAACATATTCTCACATTCAGTGCCATTGTTAACACAAAAATTATTAGATTGCACCTACTAAAAAGTATTGCCCGCTTTGGAATAATGTATAGACTGTCTTCATAATTTTGTTTTTTTGAGAAAAAGTACCTCATCAATAGGAGAAGGTGGAGTCTTACTTTATAAGTCATAGTCGTTGGCTAACTGATGTGGGATCGTTACATCATTGTCCCCTCCACAATACTAAAATGATCATATATCGATTGGCTAAGAATATAAACTGTGACATATAAAACAAAGGCCAACTTTCACTGATTGAGGTACTTTTACTCAAAGGATAAAACTGTAAAAATAATATGTGCAATACTCTAAAGCGAACAATAATTTTATAGCGGGTGCAGTTCGAAAATCTTTGCATCAACAATAACATTGTCTGTGACAACCTAATCTAGATCCGTACCAACCCTTATATCAACAAATATAATAAAAATAGTTTAGATTTAATTATATAGGATAATATTTTTTGAATACATTAAAATTATAAAAAAAATCAAATATTATATTTAATATTATATTATTATAAATAATATTTTAATTAATTTTGAAAAATATCGTAAAGACACTGATTTAGAAAATCCAATATACATATTTCCATCAAGCCATCAATTTGTTTTTTTTTTTTTTTTTTCTAGGTCCCATTTGTTTGCACAAATTAATTAATATTAAAATTGACAAGTCAATGATTTGGATAGGCTCCTCCGACCCTAATTGATGATAGTCCTTTTCACACACATCCAAATTCATCGGTTCTAGCCGTACAAAATCAAATACTAGTCTAGCATTTAATTTTAAAATTAAATAATAAATCACTGAAATTAATAAATTCAAATCCGAGTTCTGAAAAAAGGAAGTGGTAACATCCACCTTATTTTCATATTGCAAAAACTATGGAACTGAAAACAATTAATTAATTAATTAATTAATTTAACATCAACACAATGAACATATTTTATTTTCTCCAAAGATAAAATTTTGAAATTAATTAATTTTTAAAAATAAAAAAATTATATACAATTAATACGTTATTGTTCAGCTAACTTTATGTCGCTAAAATTTTAAAAAATTTAATATTATGAAATGGTAAAAATGACGCATAAAAGAAAAACTCTTCACTAACAATGGAAAAGAAGTATAAATTAAACAATCAAAAAGCTAAATATTAATGAAAGGATTTTCACTTTCTTACAAAAACCCTACAAATGAAGTGTAATTTTTAATCAATTGTTTTATTTTATTTTATTTTTTAAATAATTCCCAAAATTATAGCCTTCCCTCTTAAGGTTTTAATTTGGGGCTGTTGAAGAATGACAATGACTACCTAAATGGTATAGGACTCTTTCTACTTATGGAAAGATTCCTCTTATCTGGTAAAATCATATTGGGAGTTGCTTTATTTTTCCGTCAGTTTTTTATTTAAAAGTTTTAATATAATAAAATAATATAATCATGGGGTTGTCTGCCCTCAATGTAATTTAATATACGCACACCTTCCAAAGGAATTCAACGATGGTAGGTAGGTGGAGCTGAGGCAGTCAGCAGAGGCTCCCATCAACCATTTTAGTAATAAGATTAATAAGTAATGCTTAAATTGATACCCCAAAGTTACATTTTTACATTAAATTTGATTCAAAATACATCCATCAAGTTGATTTTAGTGTCTATATAT
>JBBYHM010000006.1:20146192-20210217 GCA_038381775.1 Adansonia rubrostipa
TATATATATATATTTGTAGTATGCTATTTCGATCCACTTGCATATACTGCTTATATTTGTTTGATCAGAATTTTTTAGCTTTGTAGTTCTTTTCCACTTTTGCAGAGTTTCATCCAAAATTAATTGGGTTAACTGGTAACTCTGTTCTGATGGGATAAAGAAAGTTGCTTTGTGCATAGCGAGTTTATTATATGGAGGAAGACAGCAGAGGAAGATTCAGACTACCTTGTTGATCATTCCATAGTCATGTTTGTTGGTGTATTTTAATAAAAAATAGAAAACATCTTTTCACCAAACTGATAATATTAAAAAAAAAAAAAAAAAAAAAACCTTTGAAACCATTTAATATTGTAAGTTGAAAAATTTACAATTAATAGTCTTAAGTTTATATAAAAAAGGTTTTTTTTAATGGCATTTATTGTCGTAAGTCTACAAAAACTTACAAGCACGGTGAATTGCAATTGCTGAAGTTAGAAAAATTAGTTCATATTAAATGTTTTCATTAGTTTTGTTTTAATCCTATGCTATAAATAGGATTCGACTTTCATTTCCACTGCATTCCATTAAAGAAAAAATTAACTCACTCTTTTAATTGTTTAACCATTATATCTATTTAGAGTTCTTCTAATTAATCGAGTGAAAAAAGTGTTGATTTTTTTGTGGAGCTTCTACAATCTAACTTGTGCAGGTTGGAAAAATACAGTGAGTGACTGGGCTTGTTTTATCTTAGGGGGCGGCATAAAATAAAATCTCTTTGCACCAGTTCTTATTATAGATAGGGTGCATATGTCTCAAGCGAGTGACCTGTTTTGCGCCTCAGTCACTGTCACCCTATTTGAACAGTCTAATTTGTGACAATTTGGAAGCAACAAACTGATCTATTAGTCTTACTCAGAAGGAACTCGACAGCGGCAAATTGATCATCCAAACATTCTCCAACAATGTATGTATTAACTTCTTTATGCCTTGTTTGCTTTGCTTTGATCTGCATTCTGCATCTGTTGCAGCTTGCACCAGCATGATGTTCAATGATAGCTTGTAGTTGATGTAGACATTGGTGCATTATAGATGTTGATATGAACACAATCCAAATAGAAAAAGATGGAATCTTTCCGGGCAAGACTAGTTTGGTTCATAAATGCTGAACTTAACATTGATGTATTGATTGTGGTATTTTCTTGATTGTGCGGGTACTTAATGAAATTTGCAAAACTTTTTTGGAAGAACAATGATGTGGATTCACTAACTGATGGTGTAATCAAAGAGATAAATGAGCGCAGAACATAAATGGATTGCAATTGAAGTTGAACTAGAACTAAACACTTATGAATTCAAGGTGTCTAATATCAGGGAAAGGCAAGCTTTATTGTTGATCTGAGTTGTTGGAGAAGTTTGAATAAATCAGCTAGGCTCAGTTCATCCTCCGTCATTTTGCTCTAAAAAAAAAAAATTTGATGGCTTAACAATTGAAATTTTTAAAAATTTGGAAATTGAAGGTTCCATTCCAAGTGATTGTAATTATAAAATAAAAATAAAATAGTGGGGAGGAATATTTTTACATTTGGCCCTCTCCCTATTTTTACTGTACAAAACCCTACAGGAGTGAGTGAGTGAGACTGTATGTAACAGTTAATCTCTTCAGTCTTCTCTAACAGCCTTTTTTTTTTTTTTTTTTTTTATAGCTTCTTGGAAATGGTTTGAAATTTAATAATAGTTTATTTATGTGAATTCCTTTTGAGTTTCTTTTTATGCTATATGTTAATTATAAGGTACAATGCCGCGAGTTTTTAATTTCAAAAGAACAGTAATCGCGCAGTGTAGCTTTTAAGGTTTGGATTGGATTCCATTTTTTTTTTTTTGGGTTTAGAGGATCGGATTGAATTGGGCCTTAAATAAATTCCTCACTCTATGTAAGGGAGGGCCTCTAATGTTCATTTATTTATTTATTTAAACCCAGGTAGGTCCAGACGCCGACGGGAGCCGACCAAAGTACCAAACCTGCAGACGCGAGTATCTGGAGAGCAACATAATCTCCTCTCCTCTCCTTCTTATTGTATACATTCGCTTTGTTTTCGTCTTGCTCAGCTCAGCTAAGCAAGTCAATACTCCAATATTCTTGCAACTGATTTATAAAAAGGAATTTCGCAAGCTTCTTTTCTCTTTCCCCTCCCTCCATTTTTTGTGATCTCCAAATGAAAAATCCGAACGCCAAAAGCCAAGAAAGCGATTGGGAAGTGAGAGCAGGAGGTATGTTGGTTCAGCGAAGAGTCGACCTCAATCAAGAAGATGATGATCTTCATCAGACACACAATCACGAAATTGCTGCTGCTTCTTCTGGCGGTTCCATGATAAAGGTCGACGTTGTGTATGGCCCGGCCCAGCACCAGCTCTATGTCCACGCCCATTCTACCTTCGGTAATTTCCTTTCCTTTCCTTTCCTTTCCTTGTACCTTCTTAATTCTTGACTGCCTCAATCTCAAATTAGAACACAATAACAAGAACTATTTCCCTTTGAGGTAATTAATTATTCACCTAATGCATGCTTGTTAGTTGTTTCTGTGGGCGTTATTTTGGAACTCTTGCCATGGAAAAGTATGAAAGAGTAATTAGGGTTTTATGTTTTGTTTATGTATTTCATATGGGTCTTCCACTGCTACATCTGCTTCCGGTATTACTCTATTATATCCTTATTTTTTATTTTTTTTGGATTCATTTATTAAGTTCTAAAATGGATTCTTATTTAGGTGAACCTAAGATTAGTAATGTTGTTTGATCTTTCTGTAAAATTTATCTTTTTATTGCCATTTTTAACTTCTAGATTTTCCTTTTTTGGTTATAAATCTTTAACATTTGTCAAAAATTCTGAAGACTTGTTTGATTTTTGAATTGGATTTTTTCAGCTTGGTAAAACTAAAGCTGTATTTTCCTGTTATGATTTCTGATTTATTGTGCTGGTTCAAATTGATCTGTGTTGTTTTATTAATGGGGTGATGGCAGGGGAACTGAAGAAAGAAATTGCTCAAAAAACAGGTTTGGAAGCTGATAAACAAAAGGTTTTGTTTAGAGGGAAAGAGAAAGAGGACCAGGTGCATTTGCACTCTGCTGGTGTGAAGGATAAATCAAAGGTTTTGGTTCTTGAGAATCCAGCAAGCAAGGAGAAGAAGGTTGAGGAGATGACAAGTAGCAAAGAGAGGGTCGAAGAGATGACTACTAGCAAAGAGAATAAGGTTGAGGAGATGAAGGAAAGTGAAGAAATGTCAAAGGCTTTTGCTGCAGTTGCTGGCATCAGAAAAGAGGTTGACAAGCTTTCTGAAAGAGTGAGCTTCTCTGCGTGTTCTATTTATTAGTAAGGACAGTGAAGCCTATACTCCAGCAAGACCTAATTTAATTTTTTTGCCTTTACTATTTTTTGTTCATTTGGATAGGTGGCTGCATTAGAAGTGGCTGTGAACAGTGGGAAAAAGGTTTCAAATGAGGAATTTGATGTATCGGCAGAGTTATTCATGAAAGAGCTGCTGAAATTGGATGGGATTGAGGCTGAAGGAGAAGCAAAGTTACAGCGAAAGGCTGAGGTTGGTATTTTAGGCATTGAGGTTTATTAAATTTTGTTCATGGACAATATTCACATATTGCATCATTTTTCTTTGTAGTCATTTATTGCATCATTTATGATATAAATATATCTTAAACCATGGCAAAAAAAAGGTTGAACTTAACGTGAGTTTTTGAGATTGGGCAACTATAGCCCTTATGAATCAGGATCAACGTGTGTTTATATCCTTTTGTCTAAGCTAAGTTGTTTCTTGGCCATGACCTGTATCTTAAATTTTTAGGAAGATGATTTTGAAATTTGATGCCCATTTCAGCTATTTGGATTTAATGATTAGGTCTTGCAAATGCATTGCAACATGCATCCTTTGTTCCTTATTCGATTGTTGGCATATGTCTAGTAAGTCTTAAGTTATCGCATTTTTGCTTCAGTCAAGGACTACTCTACATGAGAAATAGAGGACCATTATTGTTTGATATTTCAATCAAATTCCTAGTAAATGGAAGATATCCAATCCCTGGTTCCAATGGTCTTCTTTGTTGGGAATGCTGTGTGTTGCCTTGATGGTTTCACCTGTTATAAGGAGAATACTGCTATTTGTCCTTGGAAGTCCCTTTATTGGTGATTCTGGAACTTGCCACTTCCTGTAGTGACCAAGCACCAGCAAATCCATAACTGATCCTCCTTCTTGAAGGATAGTTTGCACTATAATCTTGTTTTTCCTGTATGTCAACAGTGACATGACAAGAGAATGGATGTATGAGGGCAACACCAGCGCATAAGCATGTATATATAGTCATGGCAATGAATATACTCTTCATGCACAATTCTAGCAGAGCATTGTCCTTCGCTTTGGCTGAAAGGGGAAAGGATTTTATGAAATTAGTATATCAGGCATAGAATAATCTTTTGTGGAATCATGTTTCAAGTTTTACTAAATTGTAACTTCTGTATCTAGCCAATGAGTTATGTATATTCTGGTGTCTGCTGCTGTATCAACTTGTTGCTCCCTTGATCAGGTGCATCGTGTCCAAAACTTCCATGAGAAACTGGACAAATTGAAGGCTAGAAATTCAAATCCTTTTAGCAACAGTAGCAAAGCTCTGTCGGTGACAACAACATGGGAGACATTTGACTCTGGAATGGGAAGCTTGACTGCCCCTCCACCTATGTCTTCTTCAACTAATGTGACGCAGAATTGGGAACAGTTTGATTAGTTAATATTTGCCAAACATTTTGGCCTATTATACGAGGAACATAACATATGATGTATTGTGCAGGCTCTTTCTATTGCTTTATGGAGCACGTTTACTGCTGAAGCTATGGGAAATTATCTATTGCTTGAAAGACAACTGGATTCTTAACAGTTGGGAAATAATGTTAACATTGGATGGTCTTTTTCATGCTTACACTATAAGTGCCGTAGTTATGAATTGTTCCATTAGTTGTGGTTGAGCTGTTAACAAGTCTTGTACCATTTTCAAACCATGTTGGAGATATTCACTTGAGGTGAGGACAATTTTGCGTGCAGAAAAGGGATCATGTGTGCCATTAGATGTACTTATTAGATCTCTGCTGTTAACGTCGGTATCTTCTTATACTGCGGTGCGTTCTTTTGCGATTTACCGTGTTAAATAGACAAACATATCTCTAATTTAATCTAATCGTACAAAATCATTTTCTTTTTCATGGTAATTCCGATTTTCCATGTTTCTCGTTTCACTTTTATGACAGTATGGTTTTTTGGATGATTCCAGGCTACTATTCTAGCAAATGTTAACTTCATTGTCGATCCCAAAATAGAAGGCCCCTTTGCCACTCAACGCAGTGACTATGAGCATTATTATAAACTGAAAATATCGGTTTTAATCCACTACACGAGATGCCCATAGTTTAATTTATTCTGAACTGTAACGGTCACCTTTGGCTTGAATGATATGACCAAAACATTGAGCGGATGGGGGTGAAAATGGAAAATTAGGGAAGTAACAAGCGAGTAAAAAAAAGGTGGCGAGGTGAAGAAATGGAAAAGGGTGGCATGATTGTACTTTTTGTTTTCTTCTCATCAACACTTGCAATCAAATTTCAAGCTCATCTTTCCTTCATTCAATTTCAGAAGGCCAGGCTAGGCAAGGCAATTCATATCGCTCCGAAGATAAAATACTGAAATACATACTTCACTCCTGCTTTGCGTTCCATTCCATTCCAACACCAATTCTATTACTTTATCACCTTTCATTTATACATACAACCAATAAGCTTAAAAAAAAAATAAAGGTCCAGGAAATCTAGAGGAGCTTGAAAAAAAAATATATATATATATATATGAAATTAACTGAATTCATTCATTCCACAGCCTAATTATATTAGCTAAGCCATATAATATAATATAATATAATATAATATAATATATTCGGACATAGCTAACTAGCTACTCAAAAAGTAAGCCACGTCCTAATGAATGAATTGAAACAACTGGACTCCGGCAAAAGCATCATCCATTTCTTTTCTTCTCGATCTTGCACTTTCAACCATTTTATTTAATTCCTAGCTGTATATCAATTTCATGAACCTATCTTAATTTCTCATCACCTTGCCACTGCATCCACCTAGCTGCAATCTATTGAATAAACAAATGAATTAATAACAAGCCTAATAATTTATAGATAATTATCCCGTACACCAGCAGTTGAAAGAAAAAATTTCACAAATGAAATTAATTGGGTTACACGTGTTTCAGTCATTTATATTTAATGAAACTTGTGTCACTTCACTAGTCTCACTTGTGAAATTTTTTTCTTTTCACCACCGATACACTAAATAATTACTTTCCGTTTTCTAATTAAAGCAAAGAAAATTACTGTAAATTAATATATATATATATATACACACACACACACATACCCACTAAGAAGCAGTCTGAGTTACACATTATCTTGATTAACTATACACTTTCTAATTTCTATGTACTTTAGGATAAACTTTAATTTATTTTCACTAACTTTTCATTCGAAGTACATTAATATTCTCAACTTTTTTCATGTACTCTAATTTCTTCCATTGTTTGAGAATTTAATTACTGTTCTAATTATATATTGCTCCATCACCTAATTTAATTTCCTTGTCTAGAGTTCTAAGTGTCCGGCATCAATCACAATCTTGAACTCACGTCTAGCTTTCTTTCTTCTTCTTTTTTTGCCCTTTTATTTTGGACCATGACCATATATATTTTTGAAACCATGCATCTATGACCACAAAATTAAATGACAAATCTCAAGAGTACTTTTATATTTTGTTATCTTGCAACAACATTTTAATATAGATGACTCAAAAGGGTTCATCTTTTCAACTAAGAGACTGGAAAAAATTTAGAGGGAATTTGAGTGATGGTTATTAAGGAGGTAGACGCTGTAGGGACGCATGGACTGAAGATGGATCACATATTGGAGAGTTTTGATCATAAATAGGACTTGCAATAGGGATTTAAAAAGTCGTTGTAAATATATTTTTATTGTGTTACGTTTATTGATATTATGAATATAATAAATATTATTATAATTAATTATAATAAAATATCGATTAATATCAATAACAAAAAATATTAAAATTACTAACTAATAATTATAATATTACGTTATAATTATTATTTAATATTATGTTGTACTATTTGAATCCACGCTTGCAATGGCCAGTTAATCAGTGTTTTTTATTTTTTTTTTTTTTCTTAATGTCGTCAAGTGGAGGAGAAAGCAGGTGATACGAGAGAATTGTTTGAAAGATAATGAGTGGACCGAGAAGAAAGAAAGAAGACCAAGTTGTGCCCTTGAGCATGGGAAAAAGATCAAAGAAAGGCTTAAAGCTAAGGGTAATTATTATCACAATAATATGGGGAGCTCGTGCAGTTATTTTATATAAATATTATAAAATTTTTTATTTTTTTATTTATAATAATTTTTAAATTAATTTTTGAAATAAGTTATTTTTAACTTATATTGAAAGTTCATCATGTAAGAAAGCGAGTTAATTAATTAAAAATTCATCATGCTGTATGACGAGTTCCCAACGAAAAAAATTACCGTTGAGAACTCGCCACAAGTAAAAAGCTTAAAAATTTTTTTTAAAAAAATTAAATTAATAAATAGTTATTAAATAAAAATAAAAGTAGAAAAAATAATTTCAAAGAAGGAAGTAATATTTATTAAAATTATTAATAAAAAAATTAAAATTATCTATTTACCTTTTTGTCTGCTAATCGACTCTCCTCATATATATATTTTACATAAATTATGTATAAATATATAAATTATCTATCGTATCAAAATGAATCTGATTTTTCATGTATCTGTCACATCTCTCAGATTCTCAAAAATCTAGTAGTCATTAGTCAAATATTATCTGTCATGTCAGAAAGAGAGTTCCCAATACATATTTTTTTCTTTTTTCATAATAATAATATAAATGATACAATTTTATATTTATACTTGAATAAATATTATAGATTTTTAATTTTTGATATAATAGTAATGATATATGCTGATAGTTTAAAATTATTGTGAGTTTTTGATATGTTGTGTGAGTATATTAAATTTAGTATAGATATAAATATATTAATATTTGAAAATTGGATATAAAAATTTAAATATATATATGGGGGAGAGTCGGTCAACAGATCAAAGAGGGGTAGATAAATAATTTTAATTTTTTTTAGTAATAATTTTAATAAATATTATTTTTTCTTTGAAATTAATTTTTTTCTTTCATTTTTACTTAATAATTATTTGTTATTTTTATTTTTTTTATAATTTTTCTTAATGCTTGATTCCTGACTCTTGGGTCAGCTTCTTGTCATTTTGAATAACGAGTTCTCAATGTAAAATAAAAAATAAATATATTTTAAAAATTAAATTAAAAATAACTTATTAATAAAAAATATTAATAATATAAAAAAATAGAGCTCATACACATAGATTTCCAAATTAAATGGATCAATAAAAGGTTCCAAATCAACCAGTCGTATCAAACAAAACAATTTGATGCTAGGTCTGACCGGCCTCCAGCCCAGACTGCCACGTGACTCCAACCTCACTGACTGCCCCAGAACAACTACTAACACCCCCCCCCCCCCGCCGGGCAACTTGTTCCTGTTTATACTTTTATACCCGGAAACTAATTAAAAAGAATTAATAAATGTCGATTAACACAGCTAGGGTCCAAGTTTTTGTCTTTGAGTGGTGGTTAAAGACAAGATAGAAGAAAAGAATCACGTTAAAGCAGTAAAAGTGAAATTAATGAAAGGGGAAAACAAACGCTGTTGCTTTGGAATGCATAGAGGATGGAAGGTCCCGGCTGCAGCTTCTTTGCCTGGCTCTTGATTTAATTTTTATGCACTAAATTAAAATTATTGAATTTTTTATCTTGTTTCTTTATAACGTTGCGTGTGTTTTTTTTTTTCTTTTTTTTCCCCCTCTTTCTTGCGGTGTACTGCAACAGGGTCAAGTTAAATGTTGAATCATTGGGCTTGCGATACGATACGAGTCTCCAGTCTCCAGCAAGTTGATCCTCTATTGGCCTACTCTCCGAATTGACACTGACGAATGACGATAACGGCGATTCCCGCTTTTTCACCTTTCAGTTTAATATCTTGTAGCTCTCAGCGCACTTCTCAAAATTAAGATGGAAATGAACTGGATTAGGCTGACACTTGGAAACATGAACGAGTATGAATTTCAAAATGTTAATACTAATTAATAATAATGGACCACATAAAACGAATTGAAAGTCTGTTTCAATAATAATTCCATTTTAATTGTGAGATCCATCTCTTATTAATTAGAGCTCTTTATTTTTACTTCTATTTGGTTGGTAGCTAATAATAGCCTATAGTTGCATGCAAGCCATAGCCCTTAGCTAGGACCACCGATCAATTAGCTTCCTGCAATGGCCATGGGAGACAGGTTCCCATTCTTTAGCCTATATTGGACAGGTTTTGTAACTTAGGGCTGACAAATGCTTAAATTTCATCTTTAATTATTCTCTTTTGTCTAATCAAGTGAAGGAGTAGTAGTATTTTCAAATCCAACAAAAAAAAAAACATTAATAATTCTAGCTAGCAAGGCACACAAATATTGGATTATATGTTTCCTATTTTATTACCCCCTACCTCATGAACTTGTGTTGATTAAACCCTACTTCTTTAGAAAATACAAGCCCCCCTCTCTCTGCTAACATCGACAAAATCTGGAAAAAAACCTCCCCCACACCTCTTCAGAGCTGGAAAGCAACACCTTCCCCATATCTCCTTCTCTCTTCCCCCCCTCTATATACTCTTCCCTGCCACCCACAAAAACAACAGAATATAAAATGCCTGCGAATCCTCCAAACTCATCCCCCTTTCTCTACAGAATTAACAATAACACCACCACCACAACTATAAGTACAGATGATAATTCCTCCATGCTTTGTCAAAAGTGGTATCCTTTAACATGCACCATATCCGTCCCTGACACCGTTGCTCGCCACCACACCCACCCCGTTGGCCACAACCAGTGCTGCTCAGCCGTATTCCAGCAGATCGCCGCCCCCGTATCCACCGTCTGGTCCGTGGTCCGCCGCTTCGATAACCCCCAGGCTTACAAGCACTTCGTCAAGAGCTGTCACGTCATTGTTGGGGATGGTGATATTGGTACCCTCCGTGAAGTCGAAGTCATCTCGGGCCTCCCTGCCGCCAGGAGCACAGAACGTCTCGAGGTCCTTGACGACGAGCATCACGTTCTCAGTTTCAGCATCGTCGTTGGAGACCATCGACTAGCCAACTACAGGTCGGTGACGACCCTTCACCCTTCAACAGATGGGAATGGAACGGTTGCGGTGGAATCGTACGTGGTGGACGTACCGCTGGGGAACACCAAGGATGACACATGTGTGTTCGTGGACACCATTGTTCGGTGCAACTTGCAGTCACTTGCGCAGATCGCAGAGAATCTAGCCAGCCGCAAATAGCAAACAAGGAAAACAAGCCATTTTCGTGAGTGAAACTCTTCCTCGAAATAGATTTAAACTCTCTCTCTCTCTCTCTCTCTCTCTCCTGCATGCTTTTAGTAAAAGGAAAAGAAAGAGGTCTTTGATGATATGCCGTCGTTTTTGTGAGTATCCGACTGTGGGTTGCCGATGGAACATCTCATCACTACCGAGTGCCAACCAAGTTCATGTTTATCGATTCACCTGATGATCAGCTTCTTTTGTTTTTTTCAAATTTTTTTCCCTTTAATCTGAGAAATATTATTAATAAGTACACGCACCATTTCTGACTTCGTTGTTAAAAAAAAATATATAGGCTCCACTGTTTTCCGCCGTTTATACTGCCGTGTCGACGGCTCCCTCCAATTTGTATACAACTTTATAAAATTCCAAAAGAATAACAAAACCATGATAGAGTTTTAATTAAATAAATAATCGACAGTGAATGTGACTGAAGGAGCAATTTTGGGAGGTAGTTGGCATATAATATGGGTTAACTTGAAAGATCGACACCAAGAGATGACCAATAAAATGGCAGTGTTAGTTTGAAATTGAATAAAGCAGCGGAGTTATGTTTCCTTGTGGAAAGGGAAGGTGTGGAGTTTCATAAAACCAAATGCCTAGGACTAGGAATACCACGGGGAGTGTGTGTTTTGCTCAGTCTATGTAAATTCAGGAAGATGGTAACATTTATACCATTGCAGGACAGCAGGAGCTGAAACGGGACGATATAATAAACGAAG
Source organism: Adansonia rubrostipa (assembly GCA_038381775.1). NCBI lineage: Eukaryota > Viridiplantae > Streptophyta > Magnoliopsida > Malvales > Malvaceae > Adansonia > Adansonia rubrostipa. The sequence goes on from JBBYHM010000006.1 coordinate 20,157,503, forward strand.
GATGTGGTAAGGTGTATATATATACACATATATACAGACACACACATGCATACATATATATATATATATATATTTATTGAGAAGCAAAGAAGGCAGCAAGCAAACAAAAATAAATCCGAAGAATATGGTTGCCCGGGGAGGGTGATAGAAGTGGGATGAGTATTTTTTATTATTTTTTCATATATTATTATTTTATATAATTTTAATCATAATTTATAAATTTAAATTTAATTTATCTTTTACAATTTATAAATAAATTTTATAAATATGAATATTATTAATAAATATATTAAAAAATTAATGATTTTAATTTTTTTATCTTGAATTTTTACTTTTGTAACTGAGAATCCATATTTTTTTCAATAGAAAAGAAAAAAGAAAGAGAGTTTTTAGATATCGTGTGTCTTGAGATACTATAATCGATTGAAGATATGAATTTGATCTAAAAAAAATAGATACTCTCATTTTTTTTCTTTGTAGCCTTTTGTCAACATGATCGAGCGATAAGACAGGGGAACAAAAAACTCGAAATATTAACGTTTAAGATTCACAAAAAAACTAGAGTAACGAAAGAAAATCAGTAAATCTTGATATGGTACCTCTTCCCCACTAATGGGGGGCTACTAGGAGAGTCTTAAAAATAATGAATTAGAATCCAAATCGACAAAAGTATGAAATGCTGCTATCTGACTTTGATAACACAACTAATAGCTGTTTCAAGAAAAAAAAAAAAAAATAGTCGCGAGGTGCACAGTTTTCATCTCTCTTTCTATTAGAAGAAGTGCAACTTGCGCTCTCCTCCGGTAAGTACGGCAGTATAGAGGTTGCAAGTGGGTTCCAATTGAATTATTTTGAGTTTAATTTTTTAAAAAAAATTAGGTTAATTCAAGTTTAATTTTTTTTTAAATTTAAATTTGTTTGGGTTCGTATTTATTTGGGTTTGAATTTATTCGAGTTTAAATTTTTTCGCGTTTGAATTTTTCTAGATTTTGATTTAGGTTCGGGTTTGGTTCATGTTTGATTATATTTTATATTATATTATATTTTATTTTAAATGTAATCACTTTTATGTAATTTTAAATTCTAAGCTTAGCTCAAATTTGGCTCAGCCCAGCTAAAAAAAATCTTAGTTCGATTCCATTTGCTTAATCGTGGGTCAAAAAAATTTTGAATTCTAAGCTTTAGCCTACCCATTTAAGGTTGAATCACTATTTATAATATTAAAAAGTTATTTTTTATGTTAATATTTGTATAGTTTATAATTAAATTTAAATAAAAATATATTAATTTATATATAAAAAAAACATTGTTTTAGGTCCGGCTGGCTTGAAACTTAAAATTTGAAGCCCAAGCCCAATCAGGTCGAGCTTGTCGACTGGTAGCTTGCCTAACCTATGGACATGTTTAGTTGCTAGCCTAAGTCTAACATATGATTTTTTTTTTATTTTTGATATAGTGTTATTTATTATGACTTTCATATTTTTTTAATTTACCATATTATTAAATTCTAATTACATTACTTGAAATAACAATAATAAGATAAGAATAATATTCAAAAAGGTACTTAAAATTTTTACAATTAGCATACATAATCTCTTAATATTCAATAAGTTTAACTAATTAAATTAAAAAAAAATGATAAATGGATGATATATCTTATTAACAATATTGTCAAAGCTCATGATATGATTTATTTTTTTATAAATTATTATTTCATCATATATAAAATAGAAATTAAGTTTTTAATATTTAATTAAATAAATTAAAATAAAATTAATAATTAAAGTTTTTGCTTTATAAAAAATTATGTAATTAGAATTTCATCATTTTTATTTTTAATACTAAATTCAAATTCGAGTTTTTTTGGATTTGGTATATTTCGGGTTTGGACCATTTCGGGTTCGAATCATTTCAAGTTTGAGTCTTCTCGAGTTTAGATTATTGGCTTCTTGATTAAATCGGGTTCAATTTGAGTTCGAGTTTGAAATTTTTTAAATTAATTTTCAGATTTAGGTCCATTTTACCACTTCTAGGGCCATGCATTCTATTGATTTTGATAAATCAATTTTCAATTTATTTTAATTATTAATCAAACTGAATTAAAGAAATGTATATTAATCCAATTAAAATTATTTCAATTAATTCAATCACTTTTTGTATTAAGTGAAATAAAATTTTTAAATTTCCTTACAAAAGTAATCAAATCACTAACAAATTTACCATGTATTTCTTTTTGCTATATGCAAAAGATGACTTGAAAAACTTGCAACTAGTCTTTCATCGAAGAAATTTATTTCTTACAAGTCTACCATCAAAGTCGAGGAGGAAGGAATCGAACCTCCAGCGTCAGCTTGCCCTGCTGCGATTGCTTTAATGGAAATGCAGTAGCAGCAGGCAGAAGTGCAGAAGTTATCAAATTCCAAGATCCTTTCATGTTTAGGTTCTCAGAGGAAGAGACATCGATCTGGGATTGTGTTCTTTGTTGGAGGTCGAGTCGAGGACCGACGGGAAAGGTAACAGGGTGAGGGAACATGTTAAAAGGTGAGTGCATTTTGATTAAATTCGGTTATTCGATTAATTTTTTTAACCGATTGAATTGATTTATTCAATAATTGAAGTTTTTAATTTTTTTGCTGATCATTGATCGAAAGAATTTCGATGACGGAACGGTTAATAAAACAAATATCAATTTGGTCGATTATTTTGATTTTTCCAACAAATGACAACCCTTGTCATACGCTGAAATTTCAGAAAGGGAATGGGATGGTTTCCAGGCACGTTGAGGTGCAAGTAGGGGAAGAGGGAATTTTTTTTTTTTAAATGATCTGGTCCCGTGTAGTGTGCTATTGTTCTATTATCTACTTTTGAACGCGTTGTTTGGTCCGTTCATGATGGTATGATGCCATTGCCAATCCCCCCTCTCTCTCTCCTTCACCATGACATGCATGCTCATGCTCATGCTTATGGAGTGTTTCCTTCTTTAAGATTCCTTCAGTCAATATCTGCCCCCTACCATCACCGTTATTAGCTTCCATATATTTTCATGCCATTCTTCGATACTTCTCCGTCGCAAATCCTTTTATGGAATATTAATGGAGTTAATTTCTATATTCATCGTAGCACCAACTTTAATTTAATATTATACTAATTTTATTTGCTTAAAAAGTGTATTAATCATTGTGAAATTGGTGAAAATTGGTAGAAATTGGTGAGCTTGATGGCTTGCAAGTCAAGCAATAATAGACATAGTTATAAGAAAGAGAGAGAGAGAGAGAGAGAGAGAGAAAGAGAGAGATAGAATGGAACATATATAGAGAAAAAGACTATTTTTCTTATTCAATTTCATATAGCTTGCAATAATAAACGTAGGTACAAAAGAGAGAGAGAGAGAGAGAGAGAGAGATAGAGAGAGAATGGCACATATATATTAAAAAAAGACTTTTTTTATTCAATTCTTTATGTTTACAATGAAAATGCTATGTCCTTTATATAGGCATCGAGCTCGGTTTATATTGATTATATAAAATTAAATTATAGAGATTATTACTATATTAGAAGATTATGATCCTATAATCGTAATTAGAATATTAGAAAATCCTTAGTTATCGTAAATCTAATATTCCACAACACTCCCCTCTTGGATAAACTAACTATTATTTTCTAACTAGGTTTGCCTTTACTACCTCATTAAAAACCTTAAGTCAAAAAACCCAGTGGGGCAAAAAGAGTAGACTATACTACCAATGTAGTGCTCCCCTTTAATTGTATTTAATGACTACACCAAGGGTTAATATTTTTGGGGTATGTCACTTCAACGACAAATCAATCTTGCACCTTCCTCGCATACTAATGCCATATCAATATTTCTTAAAGGTTAATGTTAGCAATGTTTTAGTAAATAGGTCTGGAAGATTATTTAAGAAGCTAATTTGTTTGACGTTAACTTATCGACTTTTTCTAAAGTTCGTGTGTATAGAAGAACTTAGGCGAGATGTGTTTGGTCCTATCTCCCTTTATATATCCATCATTAACTTGCATTATACACATATCATTTTCCTCATAAATAACAGTGGGTGAATATATAAACGGTGTCATACCACAAGAATTGTGTCTATAAGATATAACAGATCTTAACCAAACACACTTTCTCCTAGCTTCATAAAGGGTGATAATCTGGGAGTGGTTGGGGTTTGTTAGTAAATCGCCAAGATATGGCAGTGACATTATAACAAAATAAATAACCGGTTTGTGAGTGACCTTTGTATAGATCAAACTTGTATACTACATTAGAATATCCAACTAACCCCATATTATTGGATTCTTTGGAATAGAATAAACCCGAGTCCATGGTTTCATGGAGATATCAGATAATATGCTTAATCTGATTCCAATGTCTCTTTGTTAGCTCAAAACTAAATCTTGCCAAAAAAATTATTGCAAAGTTAATAATGGGTCTCATACATTATGTCAAGTACATGAATGCCCATTTTGTATTAAGATATGATACTCTAAAACCAAGTACTTTCTCACTTGGTTTTCGAAGACAGTTTGAGTTTTTTTTGGGTTTAAAAAACCTTACTTCCATGGGTGTGCTCAATGGATGAGCTTTGTCCATATCAAATCTTTTAAGCTATCGGTCAATTTAAGCTAACTGATGGATAACTATTCCATTTTCCTTATGCTTAAGCTCAAGATCAAGACATAATTCAGTTCTTCCAACCCTCTTGAGGTATTCAACAATTTCATTCAACTCTTTAGGAGTCCTTATAAATTTATGTTATTGACATAAACTGCCACCATAGCAAATCTGTTATTCGATTTCTTAATGAACACACATGTATAGATAAGATCATTCTTGTATCTTTCTCTAGTAATGTACTCACTTAAATGTTGATACCACATGTGGTCAAATTGCTTTAGCTTATACAAAAATCTTCGTAACTTTATTGAGAATAACTTGTGAGGAGTGGATGCTTTAGATATTTTGAATCCCTTAAGAATCTTCATGTAAATATTGAAATTCAATGAACCATAAAGGTAAGTTGTAAATATTAAAATTTAATGAATCATACCGTTAAATCATCTCATCATAATCAATCCTAGGTCTCTATGAGAATCCTTGAGTTATGAGTTGGGCATTATACTTTATGACTTTGTTATTTTCTTTTTTCTTTTTTGGACAAAGACCCATTTCTATCCGATAGGTTTTACATTGGTAGGAGTTTGAGCAATAGGCCCAAAAACCTCATGCTTAGTTAAGGAAGCCAATTCAACCATGATTGCTTCTTCTCATTTAGGCTAATCTTGCCTTCGAATACATTTGATCTTATATGGTGGTTCATGGTCATCATGCATAATGTCATGAGCTATTGAGAATGCAAACATACTATTAATGATGATCTCATTCCAATCCTAAACTTCATTATGGTAGGTAATAGGAAATTCAGTATTCCTTGGGTTGGTGATCTTATCATAGGTTGCCTCTTTAAGGGCATCATTCTCATTTGAAGTATGCTTAACTCTGGGCTCTTCAGGAGTAGGCTTTTTAAGAGTGGATTCCAAATTCTTCCCCTCTTTATTTCTAAGAAATAATGTCATTTAATTCTATTGGGCATCTACGCTTCTGACGTGTGCCATCTTGATCCATTTGCACTAGTTTATCAAGGACATTATTCCAAGCTAGAGCAGTCATAGCTAGGATATGCGACTTTGTTACCCTTGTAGCATTATTAAATGCATTAGGAAGTCAGTTCACAATGTTTTGCTATGTATGATTTTTTTTGTAACTTGTTTTCAAACTTATAGGTCCTTTAGTCTAAATAGGATAGATGCTCTTAAAACTAGGAAATGTCCTAATCTAGTTTTTGCATTATGGCCAATGAAATGTTAGGTATCATAATCAATGGAAACATTGTCTCATCAAAATGATAATCCACGAATCGTGCGGTAAAAAGATCACCATTCGTAAGCTCTAGAAACCTAATTATGGATAGTGAATCAAACCTGATGTAGATCTTAAGATGCTGTTGGGGATTTATTTTTGTCCATTTAGTGGTGCAATAGGCACTTGCACTACACAACCAAAGTGTGAAGGTATGAAATATCTGGTTCGTAACCAAGAACCAACTACAAAGGGGACTATGCTAATTTAGCAGTGGGGCCTAATCTAATAAGTGCTATTGCATGTATAATAGCATAGCCCCACATGAAAGTGTTGAGCTTCATGCTCAACAGAAAGGTACGAGTAATGATTTGGATTTATTTTATCAAGAATTCTACTAATCCATTTTGTACATGTACATGTGGGAGCGGGTGCTGTACCTCTACTCCATTGATGCACAATATGTATCGAAGGTCTTAGAAGCGAATTCCCTTGCGTTGACTTCTTGATGCTCTTGATCGGATAATTGGGAAAGTGTGCCAGAAGCTTTGTTATCTACGTAAGTAAACATACAAAAGTTGTGTTTCATGTGGATAATAAGCAAACATTTGAACATTAATATCACCTTGGATCCTCTAAAAGAAAGTTGGTGATTCTAGATCTAACTTCGTAAATAAAGGTCTAGTGATAAGCTTACCTTGTAAGTATGTCTAACAGTTGTAATCGTTACACAACAGTACATTTTTGTCTTTTTGTAGATGTCCTTTAGTCTTAAGGATATTTATGCTCATCATTTGCAGCTCCCGGGTGACCTATGTGATCATGCCATAGTCCAAACTCAAATAGATTCACTAGTCTCTAGGACGTAGTGGTGTAGGATTCATAAGTTTGGATTTGAAACCAATAGATGCCTGTACTTAAAGCCTTCAGCTTCTTTTGGATGGTCTTTTGGCTTATCTTTTGTGAAAGTGATACAGAGACTAGATCCATTATCCTTAACTAGTGTCTTAATTCCTAACGTTATCCCTAAAGCTAGGTAAGTTCCTTTTAATTTTACATTTAGGAATGCATCTTCGATTTGCAGTATGGTACCATTTGATAGTAAAAGTGTGGAACTGCCTCAACCATTAATGAGGTCAACAAGATCTGATATATGAAGGAAAAATTCTAGCTCATGCTAATAAAAAAAAACATAAAATATTTAATCAAATTAATCATACACAGTAAAAAATAAATAGAGAAATACCTAAATTTCCTCAGGATCTTAGGCAAAAATGTACATGTGGTTGATTTTGGCTGTTTAAAACATAAATCTAATAGAGATCTTACTTACTCAGAGACTTATAACTCTAAGTGTGTCGATACTTGTATGATCATTACCATAGCTTGGTTACTTCGATCTCTCTCTAAGGCCACAAGCAGCATAAGCATCTTAACCCTAATAGTAATCCATACAGATTTTTTGGAGCCTTCATGACATACGATGATTCTTTAGGGGTAGCTAAAAGACTTTAAAAGCCTTAACCAAAATGTAGGATGGAGTCGTTTTCAATCTCATACAACCAAAAAGAGTACAAAAAAGCCACAGAAAAGTCATAAGGATGTAAGATAGTGCTGGAAGGAGGTCGTAGGATATGGTAAAGGCAATATCATCTCTCATGCTAGTAAAAAATTTTTCTCAGTTGTTCCAAATCAAGAACAAGTCTAGATGATCAAAATGAATGTGGCGCCTGAAGCTTTAGGTAGAGTTAGGGTTTGCACCAACTTGGCTCAAAGATTTAGGTGAATGGCGCCTAGGGTTTTCTGATAGTCACAAAGTGTATTACCCACCTAAAAACTTTTATAGATGTATATTTATGCAACTAAGATTAGGTTAGGATTTTTAACATTTAAAAACAAGCGAAATGAGAATTAAATGCAGAATGAAGCTCACCTAAATTGAAAAATAGAGAATGCCAGCAACCAGATAAATGTACTAGCAATTTATCATATATAGTATTACCTATTAATTTATTATATATAGTATATTATCAGTTGAAATGGATTATAAAATTGATTTGAAAATTTTAAGAAATATCAAATTATTAATTAAAAAATTTATAATGTTTGAAAAAATCAAAGATGCTGCCATTCATGAAATATGAAAGAAAACTGTAGGGCAACATAATGATGTATATATATATACACACTTTCATAGCCTCAAAGCTATAGTATAGTGATAATTATTTAATGTTTTGATTATGTTTTTACTCTGTTATAGATTCTATGAATGGATTTTTTACTCTTAGTTTACTAGTCCAGTTAAATTCCTTGAGCCAAGCAATCATGTAGAACTATAGTTGTATGTATTCCCTTTATTTTCATACTTAAAACGGATTTTTAATGTAAAAAGAGAAAATTTTTGATCAATTGTAAATTGTCATGTGTAAATTAAAATTTCTTTTGATTAAGAAATTGTCAATTAAATTTTGCATCACTATGTGAAATCGATAACATCATAATTAGTTATTTTATTTGTCATTAAATTAAATTAATTAAGAGATAGATAAAAAAGTTCTATCTCTAATTAAATTAATTAAGAGATAAATAAGAAAAATAAGTTCTTTTAGAACTCTTTTATAAAAAAGCCATACTCTTTAAGAACCCTCTTCTACTTTGCTCATTGACACTATAAAAATGAGTATCCACCAAAGCCATTTAACATAATTCATAAACATGAAGAGAAGAAGCAAATTTGAAGACACATTTTGTTCAAAGTCATAAGAAGATTTCTCTGAAGAATTCGAAGAACGCAAAGAATGCTACCCTTATTCTTTAAGAAGCTGTTCTTTGATCCTATTCCAGCAACAAGAATGAGGCAAATTTTGTTTTTCGAGATCAATCTAAAAGGCCCTTAAAGTAGACCTCATCGATCTAACATCAAGTCTAGAGGCCCTTGAAGTAGACCTCATCGATCCAACATCAAGTCTAAAGATCCTTAGAAATAAATTTCAAGATCAAGTCTGAAGTTAAAGCAAATTGCAAGATCAAGTTTCCAAGACCCTTGAAGCAAATTTGAAATTAAGTCTCTCAAGACCCTTGAAACAAATCTAAATCAAGACCAAGTCATCTAAACACCATTATATTGAATTTCATTAGTTTAAGATTAAGTTAATAAACTACTTTTGAATTAAATTCCTTTGCTAAAGAAATGAATCAAAGGATTTATTTGTTTAAGGAATACCTAGAGAATTATAATTCGAAGTCTGATAAATAAAAATTTCTTTATTTGTCTTCAAAATTTCTTTGTCATTTTCGACAAGATATTTGTGTGTACAAAATTTTTCCATCCTTAGTTGGATGATCTCTACCTTTCATCTCTTTTTTTTTAAAGTTCAAGCTTTAAATTCTGTTGGCCCCTCATATAAAATTTTGACATTCCAAATCTCAAGTCTTCTCTAACTCAACAGTTAGAGAAAAAAATATTTGTAACATTACTTCGTAAATGCTCATCATCAAATTTAGATGTAGTGGCCATGATGACAACTAGCATTACTTCCTTAGAAGAACAAGTGGCTCTTCTAGCAAAATCTGTGGAATCCCTTGCAAAAAGCAACAAAAAAAGAAATGATCAAATTGCTTTCATGATGGGACATATTGAAAGTCTAAGTGGAAACAACAAAGTTGCTGCAAGCCAAAATCAACTTCAAGTTTTGCAGGAAGTTGGTGAAATTCCTACTAAAGCTGTTGAAGAAGAACTTTAAAAAGTTTCTTCTGATTAGCTGAATGAGCTCATAAAAAAAAACTATTAAAGATCAAGATGATATGCAAAACCATATTCTTAAAGAATTTATCATTTAAAGATGCTTAAGAATTATCAACCTCTAAAGTTTTAACAATTTGAGGTAAAGAAATCAACACCAACATATTACGCACTTTGTGGAAACTTGCAATAATGCTGGCATTGAAGGAGATCTCATCGTGAAGCAGTTCATCTAATCATTACAAGGTAATGCCTTTGGTTGGTATATTGATCTTCAGCCTAGGATAATTGATAGCTACGAGCAACTAGAACATGAATTTCCTAATCGATTTTACATCACTTGTTGCATAGTCAGCATGATTAAACTTATGAACTCAAACCAAATGAAGGATGAGCCAATAATTGATTGTATTTATAGGTGGAGGAATTTGAGCCTCAACTGCAAGGAAAAATTGTCTGAGTCTTCTGCACTTGACTCGTGCATACAAGGCATAAACTGGGGATTACATTATATTCTTCAAGGCATTAAGCCTAAAACCTTTGAAGAGTTAGCTACTTGTGTTCATGACATGAAGTTGAGTGTTACAATTATTGGCAAAGATTTTGCCTCTGTGTAGGTGTTTTGTTTTCTAATTTAACTTTTTATTAAAAGAAAAAAAATTTTTTTAGCAATTAACAAAACATTCTTTGTGGAGATTATTGGCATAAAGGTGATAAAATAAATTAAGTAATATCCTAATTGAATGAATCATTATCCAGCAATCAACTTCATAGTTAAAATATAAATGTACTAGTAAAATTTTTTTGGATAAGTAGCATTTATTATCCAAGAAGTTGTAAAAGGCTATTACAACAATACAAAGATTAGCCATTTTGCCAGTTTATACAGCAGGGAACCAATTAAAGAATGATGAGTTATTTACATCCCAAGCTGTACGAAAAAAAACTACAGTATCAAAATCAAAATTAGAAAGATAAGTTAGCTTGAATCAAATTTCATTCTTAATATCAACAAAAACATGGGTTATATTTTTCTCAATGCCTCTATGTAGTCTTTCGTTCTTTTCCTTCTAGACATGGTAAATGGAGGCGTTCCATGCCAACTTCAAAATAGCAGTAAGCAAATACTTGCCTTTAAGCCCTTGAATTGCCCATGATAGCACTGCATCCCATCTATAACTATCTAAATGAAGGCGACAATGTTGCATGACATGCAACCATATTGTTTTGGAATAGCTGCATTAAAAAAAAAAAAAGGTAATTCCTAGATTCCTACTCTAAGGAACAGAGAAAGCAGGTTGCATTAACTTCAATCCCCTAATGCTGCAGTCTCGTTTTAGTTGGCAACCTATCCCAAATTGCCCTACAAGAAATAAAGGAATGCTTAAAAATAGGAATGGGATACCATGAAAGTCTATCTCATTTAACCTTTATTTTCTTAGGTCTAATTTCCTATACACGTTTAAGGCAAAAACGGATCTGCTAGGAACTTCCAAACGCACATTCCATCCTGTTGACTTAGAAATAGAACTATCAATTGCCTTATCTTGAGGAGCTTCTTCTAAAGCCAACTCGAACTTTAAGAAGACGCAAGTTGCCAATAATGAAGAAAGAAATCACTTTATAGTTGTGAGCACTTTTCCTAAATCAAAACAATCTTAAAAGGAAAAATCTACTTCTACACATGATAGAGGTAAAAAAATAACTTTAAAGTTAGGGAAAGAAAAAAGTATCCTTTTCCTAAATCTGATGTTTTAAGCGTGCTTAAAAAACTCTCAAAGGCTAAGCTGATTTAGTTGCCAGAAAAAAAGCAATAATGTAGATGACCCCAAATACTATAAGGATCATTGCTTGATCTATCACTTTTTAAAGAAGTACTTTGTCTTAAAGGATAAAATCATGCAACTCTATAAAGATTACAAAATTGATTTTGAAGAAGAAATGGTGTCATCAAATTTGGCATCAATCTGCATGGTTTCTTAATCCAATCAGTTGGATAGAACCATAAAGTTTGACTTCTTCAATCTTATCATACTAACTCTAAATGCAAGTTCAATAAAGAATCTCCAAGGGAATAGGGGCAATTATTTGCTTTAAAAAAAGATGAAGATGTTAATGATGATGATGATGATGGTTGGACTTTAGTCAAAAGCCCATAAGGTTAGAAGAAAAATCCTCCAAAACCTGTGAAGGTGTCTATTATAGCCAAGATGGTCAAACAACCATCCAAAGCTGTAAAGCCAAAAGTGGTTCAAGGAAAGAAATGCCATCCAGACATTAAAATTTAAGTTAAAGAAAGTCGAGAATGCTAGTTACTCTAAGTCAATACATGCCATTTCAGTTTAAAGAAAAAATTCTTTCCAGTAAAGACAATGTGCACTTACAAATGGCAAGTTTTTTAAAGAACTATTGTATCACTCCTAGGCAAAAGCTTAAACTGTTTCTTTATAAAATATTACTCCTAAGCACGAGCTTAAATTGCTCATCCAAAGAAAAAAAATTCCTTTAAGCACGAGTTTAAACTGCCCATCCAAAGAAAAAAAAGATATTCCTAAGCATGAGTTTAAACTACTCATCCAAACAAAAAAGAGGCTCCTAAGCATAAGCGTAATTAGCCATAATGCTCTTAAACACGAGAATAAACTACTGAATTACTCTTAAGCACAAGCGTAAATAGTCATATTGCTATTAAGTATGAGCTTAAACAATATAGTAAAAAAATTATCACTAAGTTGAAATCCTTTTTAGGACAAGTTAAACTAAAGTTAGAGCAAAAAGTTACAAGTGTCATGATTATGTTTGAATCTTTATGTCATGACTTATGCTCTTTCAAATGAAGCAAGTATTTTATAAATTAAAAATCTTTTGGAATTTAATTTGTAGTCAAGTCAAAGCTTGGATCATTTTTTCTCAATCTTGAAATATTATTGTACAATGTCGATGTCCATATCAATTTCATGCTCACGTAACATCAAGTCTTAAAATAAAGCTTAGGCGCTTAAATTGTTTTGGAAGTTAATCCCCTACCTTAATGAGGTCGACATCATGCATGATTCTTTCTTGGTCATCAGGTTCAGTATCTTCCACTACCTTGGTGATACTAACATCTTAGGAGATTATTCTTTAGCTTCAAGTTCAATATTTGTTACCGTCTTGATCATCAACATCTTGGATGAGTCTTCTTGAAAAACAATATCTTAGATGAATCTTCCTTGATCATTGACATCGTGAATGAGTCTTTCGTGGCCATTAAGTCTAGTGCATACTTTATCTTTTACCATCTTGATACGTGATTTTGGATGAATTTTCCTTGACCATTGAATTTGGTGCATACTCAATCTTCTGCTATTTTGATGCTAAAGTCTCAGATGAATCTTCCTTAGTCATCAATATCTTGATTGGATTTATGGTCTTGACGTGAAGATTAGATTCGTGGTCTTGACGTGAAGATCAGATTCAAACATATTAAACTTGATTGGATTTGTGGTCTTGACATAAAGAGTAGATAGAAGCTTGTCAATCCATTGACCAATCTTGAAAATTTAAGAAAAAAAAGAGTCAAGTGATCTACGGGTGCTAACAAATCATATGTCTAAGTTAACAATTGATAAGTAAAATTAAAGGCAATTGATGGTGTCTTAAGATGCATGCTTATGTAATAACAAAGAATTAAATGAAAGGTGATTTGACGGTGGCAAAGTAGCACGTAAATGGATTGGCCTTATTACTAGATGCCATGCAAAAGCATTACATGGAAAAGAGAACATAACATGATTTGGCTATGAATATGTAAGAGGTCAATATGCATGAGAATGCATGTTGTTTCATCAATTAATGTCCAATTTCGAAAATAGATGAATAATGAGACCATGATAAACTGCACGTGGTCCTTGCTCTTAATGATGCACAATCTTTCCATTTTTTCCACAGCAGAGAAAGAATATTTCTGGAGGTCATCTCTACTGAAGCACTAGCCTAAATCCCCAGCCCATGATTCATGAAGAATTATCTGCATAAAGACAGGATTAAGTTGAGATTGGAAAAAAAATACATATATGCCACAACTATGGCATAATGACTTACACAACTTGGACAGATCAAAAAGAAAATTTTTAATTATGATCCATTTTGCGGGCACACCTACATTATCTAATCTGTAATTGAGCTTGCAAATAAAATGCAGCAAAAAGAACTTATCTGAAGTTTGCGGGGCTAAGTTTTTGCTCTTTGAGGTGCGAGATCCCAAAAACCCATTGGCTTGAAAATCTCAGTTGAATTAAATTTTGAATCGCCTTGGACGAAAGCTGGCTAGAATCTATCCAAGGATGGATATAAGAAGATGTACTTGGACAAAATTAAATTTTGCTCATTAAAAGAGTTTATCATACTTGAGGAATCGAACTCAATTGGATTCAAGGTCCCTTTCCATAATCGAGATGTCAAAATGTGATGACTTGCCACCATGAAATCCTTATTGAATTACAAATCTATGTTGGCAAACATATACCTAACAAATTTGGTAGGTTATATAATTGTTTTGATATATTAACTCTACTGCATGAAAGGTATGGGTAAAATCATGGAAAACATTTTACTCGCTTAATATACAAATACAATGGAATGGCACTTGGATTTGAAGCCTAATTCCAAGTTGAATTACATATTAAGGCCAAAAAGACTTATTATGATTTATTTGGGCAAGGAGTTAAAATCCTAGTTGGATTTTACTCCAAGATATGCGACCATTATGGAAGCACTATTCGAGATGGCTCTGGATGCATGGCTATGACGCCACCAAGAAAAAATATATATGTTAAGTCCAAATTAAATTTCTCACTTATCACATACAAAGATCTCGTAGGAATAATTGAAATTTGCAAATATTTTTAGGACAATACAAAAGTACAAATAAGTTTTGGCATAACCAAGTTTTAAGACTAGCCCACTTGCTACACTTAAAAAAACTATCTACATGACCAAGTCTTGCAGAGGTATTTGTAGAAGAAGAAAATTTTCAGCTAATCATAAATTATCATGTATAAATTGAAAATTCTTTTGATTAAGAAATTGTCAATTAAATTTTGTATACGATGACATCCTAATTAGTTATTTTTTCTTTAATTAAATTAAATTAATTCAAAGATAAATAAAAAGTTTTATCTCTAATTAAATTAAATTAATTAAGAGATAAATAAGGAAGATAAGTTTCTTTGGAACTCTTTTATAAAGAAATCATATTCTTTAAGAACTCTTTTCTACTTGGCTCATTGTGCACTATAAAAGAAGGCACAACTGAAGTCATTCAACATAATTCATAAACCTGAAGAGAAGAAGCAGATTTTGAAGACACCAATTCTCTCCAAAGTCTCAAAAAGATTTTTATGAAGAAGTTGAAGAACTCAAAAAATGCTGCTCTCGTTCTTCAAGAAGTTGTTCTCTGATCTTATTATAACGATAAAAATGAGGCAAATTTCATTTATCAAGATCAGGTCTTGAAGAACCTTCATCGATTTAAGATCAAGTTTGAAGACCCTTATAAGCAAATTTTAAGATCAATTCTGAAGACCCTTGGAGTTGATTTTAAAATTAAGTTTCCAAGACCTTTGAAGCAAATTCAAGATCAAGTCTAAAAAATTCTTAAAGCAAAGTTCAAAATCAAGTCTCAAAGATTTTTGAAGCAAATTTCAAAATTAAGTCTTAAAGACCCTTCAAGATTAGGTTTCCCAACACTCTTGAAACAAATCTAAATCCAGACCAAGTCATCTAAATGCCATTGGACCAGATTTCATTAGTTCAATATTAAGTCACCAAACTAACCATGAATTGAATTTCCTTGCTGAAAAAAGAATCAAAGGATTTTTTTTTTTGTTTTTAAGAATATTTAGATGTTGTAACTTATATTAAGTAACCAAACTAAACTTGAATTGAATTTCCTTGCTGAAAAAAGAATTAAAGTTTTTTTTTTTTTAAGAATATCCAAAAATTGGAATTCAAAATCTGATAAGTAAATTCCTTATTTATCTCCAAAATTTGTCTGTTATTTTCAACACGAAAATTTTGTTTACAGTTATCTTAGATATGTGGGTTAAATGGTACAAAAAAAAAGTAGTGATCAAATTCCTTGAGAGAGCGTCTAAGCGTGAGAGAAATTAAGACGACTATTGCTTTGAGCTTTGAAGTTGTTGATCTTTATTCTTGAGGTAACTTCAAGGCAACGAGTTGGATTGGAGATGGGGAGATGTACGTACCAACAACCCTAGTCCGGTGTGCATTTATTTATTTATTTGAATAACATAAGCAGAATGGCTCTACTAGCTTTAACTACAAGAATGAAAAATCTGTATGCTTTGCTAATTAGCATCTCAAGTTGCTCGCTCCTCAAAATTACCAACATATAATAATCCATCGACTCTGTCTGTCTTCTGATAAATCCATTTTTAGTGTTATATATATATATGTATGTGTGTGTGTGTGTGTACAAGCAAGAAAGAAAAGGCCAAGAAGCAGAGAATTCGATGAATTGCATGGTTAGCATTTATTAAAGGAATTAAACATGCACAGTAAATTTAGTTTTGGAAGCATGGGTGTTTTGGTAAATGAACAGATGGGAGTAGTCTTGCCTGCTGCTTTCAGCAAACTACCGGTATTTGCAGTTCCACTTCTCCTAATCCAAGATAAAACAATAAATTGTGAAAATTAATGGCCACCAACCGCTGGGAAATTAATTATACATTAACTTCAAAATTAAATAGGAAACAAGGCGAAGAGAGGGGAGAGTATGGCGAAGAAGCAATAGCAGCAGGTAATGCAGGTTCCTGTAGGCGCATGGGGTATGATCAGAAGCAGCTTCCAAACCCTTGTTGCCCTTCTCATCGCCATTCTAGTTGTTGTGGCTATTTATCTGAGACAAAGCAATGAAGAAGTTTTTGAGTATGGGAACGAGAATGGAACAAATAAAAGTTCAGGTGGCTTGACGCCAAGGTGCAATTTATTCTCAGGGAAGTGGGTATATGATAATAAATCTTACCCTCTTTACAAGGAGAGAGAATGCACGTTTATGTCTGATCAGTTAGCTTGTGAGAAGTTCGGAAGAAAGGACCTTAACTATCAGTTCTGGAGATGGCAACCTCACCAATGTGACCTCCCTAGGTTTCATTCTATATTTTATGTGTCTACTCTACTCTACTCTACTCTATAATATATACATATTCTCTTTTGTTTGTCCGTTCCATATATGCATGCGGAAATACTAGTATTTACATATCCGTGAGAAATAACCATATAAAAACAAGGATGATGAATGATGATTTTAATATTGGATTTGGCAATAAAGTTTTTGAGTTTTGCGGAATGTTCCTTGTTTTATGTTAATAAGGTTCAATGCCACAGCACTGCTGGAGAGGCTTAGGGATAAGAGGCTTGTTTTCGTTGGGGACTCGCTCAACAGAAACCAATGGATTTCGATGGTCTGCCTGGTGGATTCAGCCATCGCTCCAGCCTTCAAATCCGTGCATAACAATGGTTCAATAAACATTTTCAAGGCCAACGTGAGTCTTCGTTATTATTTCTAATGCATTGTATCATTGGTTGCTAATTTATCAGGAAATTGAAACAATATATATAATGAGCTTTTGCTGTGTATGGATATGTTTATGTGTGTGTGTGTATACATATGCCAATTGCCAAGCCATGGGGGTTAGTTTATCTTTGCTTTGGTTGTGGCTTGTACAAAGCATTAAGTGTGGCTTCCTTATTCGTCTCATATATATCATATATAATTAATTTGTATTTTGTGATCTTTGTTACAGCGGCTAAAATTTTTCTGATTAATGTTATTAAGGAATATAATGCAACAATTGAATTCTACTGGTCTCCTTTGCTGGTGGAATCCAACTCCGATAATCCAGTGAACCATCGCGTACCAGACCGGATTGTCAGAGTACAGGCAATTGAAAAACATGCTAGGCATTGGACAGATGCAGACATTCTTATTTTCAATACCTATCTTTGGTGGAGAAGACCCCAAATGAAGGTTTTGTAAGTACATTTAATTTCCAACACTAGCTAGCTAATTATGATCATCAAATCAAAACCAGCAAGATTTAATTAGCACACTTGACCTCCCGTGACCTAGACTAATTAGTACGTGCAAGTTTTAATTAATTAATCGATGAGGCAGGTGGGGATCTTTTGAACGGCCCGAAGATGGGATTTATAAAGCAGTAAAGTTACCGAAAGTGTACGAGATGGCCCTACAGACATGGGCCCAATGGCTAGAGGTTCACGTCAATAGAAGCAAGACCCTGCTGTTCTTTATGAGCATGTCACCAACTCATGAAAAGTATAAACCTTACTATATATAATCGATCTAATCTCTTCATTCCCTATATATATATATATATATATATATATATATGGACTAACATGAATGAATTTTTGATCAAATTACAAATATTAATTTTATAAAAAATATATAAAAATTTCAGGGCTGACAAATGGGGTGGGATCAGTGGTGAAAATTGTTATAGTGAAACAGAACCAGTTATTAAAGACGGATATGCGGGAGACGGAGCGAGTGAGAGTCCAGGGATGATGCGTGCGGTGGAAAGCGTGCTTGGGGAACTGAAAACAAGAGGTCTGAACGTCCAGATGATTAACATTACACGGCTATCAGATTACAGGAAAGAAGGTCATCCATCAATTTACAGGAAGCATTGGGAAACAATAACAGAAGAACAATTATCCAACCCCAAAAGTTTTTCAGATTGTATTCATTGGTGCCTCCCTGGAGTGCCTGATGTGTGGAACCACCTGCTCTACGCCTATATCCTTCAACTTAATTTTACAAATCCCATTACCAAATAAGATGTTACTGAATGTAACAGCATGTTGATTGAATGAATTAGCTAGAGCTCAGCTGACAACAGTTCACAGGGCTTTTACCTTTTCTTTGTAAAAATTTGCAAATGAAGCTTGGACTTTTGTAAAAATTTCAAACTTCTTTTATTTTTATTATTGGGTTTAAGAAAAAGAAATATAAAGAAAAATCACAAAACCCAATTGGAATGTTATTATTATTATGACTACCACCTGTATCATTAACTATCAGTATTCCAATTATTATACTAGCGAGTAAAATTCATTGGCTTGTAAAAAATTAATAATTAATGGAACCGTCAGATCGATCCAAAGATTTTAAAGGGAGATCCGAGAGAGAGAGAGAGAAGAGAGAGAGTAATGATGATTACATTTTATTCAGCAAGAAGACTTTACTATGAATGCCAATGAAATCATTAACATGCTACCAAATCAACATAGGCTGGCAGGCAGACTAAATAATCCCCAGGCCAGGCCAGGCCACTTTATTTTTAGTTTTAACTTTTAATTTTAATGTAGAAGAAAGAAAAACCATATATAATCCCAAGAAGCGCAATTTGGGTATAGGATATCTCCTAAATCCACTCAAATCATGTACAACAAAATGATTAGACGAAAGTGATAAGAGTTCCCGTTCAAAGTTTCATCAAATTCAGACTATTACAAATGCCATTGCCATTGGAAGTTGATAATACTTTTTTTTTTCAAAATAAATAAAAAAATTCTCCCTCCATTATATGAACTTCAAACACATTGAATACATTCATAAAATTAATTCTGAATGCTGCCAATACCAGCAAAACCTCATTGTCAGTCAGTGAAGTTTCGAAAATCATCTGGATTATCAATTAACTTCGATTGCTCCAAAATCCTTAGAAGTTTTCCTCCTACTCAAACTGCCAAGCCGTGAAGACTTCATATAAGCATTTACTCTATTTAATTCATCAAGGGCCTTTGGGTCCACCGTAATATCGCAATTTATAACAGTCTCGCCTTCCTCGGTTTTCTTGTCTTTAGAAATATTAGCATCTGCAACCTCTAGCTGACTTGCATCGTGTTTGCTAATGTCGGACAAGGATCTTGATAATAATGGTCGTTTCTTCAGGAACAAGCACACCACTGCACAATCATCCACCTTGGAACCTGGATACTTTGTTCTCCATGCTTGAACAGCATAATAAACCAAAATTTTAGCTGCCATGGATTGTTTCTTGACTGATGCGACTATTCGTATCACCTCATTGTTTGTTAGCACATCCCACACCTGCAAAATTTATTTAATTCGTTATGAAAGGTAGAAGAAGTCAAGCAATACGCTAAATCCTTGACTGATTCTTGTTTATGATCAGACTTATTGAACCAACACTTGTATTAAGCTGTTCAATATAATTTTCTTATGTTAATTTGCTAGTAAGTATAGTTTCCTTAGAACAATAAATAGTATCTTATGTTGTTTGTTTATACCTAAGCTCCATTTAAGTATCAACCAATACTAACAGCAAATTTAATATTTCTCTAACAGAAGCTGCTTTTTTCAAAATTTTCCTTCTTACCCCATCAGTTGCCAACACTACAAATTCATCTTTGCTTGTAAGCTTTCTATACGAGACTTGAGGAATTGAGCTAAGACCATGATCCTTGAGGCAGAAATCCCCAAAAGCCCTTGCCATGGCTAAACCAGGGCAATTTTGATTGGGCATCCATACTCTTGGTACATTTGGTTCTTCATCCATTGCAAACACCCTGCCACCGCACTTTATGATTCTTTCAGCTTCACCTAAGTAACATCAGAGGAGAATCACACACAAAGAGACAAGGGTATCATCAATTAGATGTATGGTTTAATAGGCTATGTGGATAGAATAGAATAGAAAATACCGACTTGGTATACTAGGTTTCAAGTCAACTGTGAGTTGGACTGGAACAAGTTGGTTTTCGTCGTCTCTAGTGCAAAGAATGGCACGAGAATCCCCCAAGTTTGAAATTATCAAATGTTCATTCTGAAGTGTTTTAAGGGGAAAAAAATCAGGAATATTAATTCAATCTACTTGCAGTATGTACTATATATATCCACCAAGAAGCTCTTTCATGCTAGCTGGAGTTCACAGTATACCTGCTTAACAATAGTTACAGCTGTGGTACCACTGCAGTAACTATCAAGAGACTCTTCCGTGCTAAGATATTCATCCGACTCTTCGAAAGCTTTAATTAAACTTGCCTCCCAAGAAGCAAAGATCTCTTTGTGACTACCGTCTTCCTTGTGGCTCTGTTTGTTAACACCACCACCATCATCTTTACCGCAACTTTGTCCAGCGGCATCATTTTCTTTGCAGCCATTAGGTTGTGACATTGCTATGACTGTAGAAAGCTTGAATGGCAAGGTGTCACACACATAACGTGCAACCTGGTGACCTGACGGACCATGACCATCAAATACACCGCAGAAGAACACATTCTTCTCACCCATAAAGTTCTGGATCAATTTTAAATATGTCAGTTCCGTGCATTGAATAATTAACCATTAGTTTTGGACTAGAACCCAGATAAATATTAAAGTTGATGATATACAGCATCCCCAAAGGAATGAAATAGATTTTGGTAGGTGATTCAAACAAGGAATGTGCTAGACCTGGCCTAGAAAAATGACATACTAATTTGTTTGCAAACGCAAGGTGATAAATTAAGCTCCCACCCACCAGAAAGGAGTCTTCCTCCATTCAATACCCCATTGACAATCTGGCATCGAGTTCTTCTCTCGTCCTCAACCCGTCAGAACTGATAGATTAATACCTAAGGTAATTTAATTTTGTCAAAAAAATGTTGTTCTTGGTCGGAACAAGGTGTTCAACGCGAACTATCATGATATAATTAGCACCTGAATCTTTCAATGCCGGAATATGAAATATTGAGGGAATGAAGAAATGATGATTAACTGAATTCCATTCTCTCTCTCTCTCTCTCTCTCTCTCTCTCTCTCTCTCTCTCTCTCTATATATATATATATATATATATATATATATATATATAAAACATGAAAGCTGCACCAACATTAACAAGAGCAAATAGAAAGAATCTAACAATACAGGGCATGCATAAAACAATGGAGACGATCACCAGATGTATAAATAGATTCCAAAATTTAATATTACAAGGAGGCCTTGAAAAATCTAATAATAGAAATTGCAAAAGCAGAAGAAAACCATATATATATATATATGTATATGACCCGATGAATAATATTTGTTAGACCAAATTGATTTGATTAGGCATTAGTTAAACATTTACGATCAGGCATTGAATTTGAAACATACAAAAAGGATAGATTGTAATAGATGACAACATAAAAGAAAAGATATTAAGATTGCCAAACTGTTTGATTAATATACAAATGAAAAAGGGCAGTACGAAAGTCACCTCCCAAACGGTCATGGCGTCCTGATTGATCCCTTTTTTCCCCTTGCGGGTGTACATTGATGTGTAGGTAGAGGATCCCTGCAACCTGACAATGGCCCCAGCATGTCCAATAGTGGTAAGATCCTCCTGATGTGCCTCCTCTTCTTTCCCCTCCAAATCGTCATCGTCATGGCGTCTACCTTTGTACTTGACGTGTGTACTACAGCAGGCACCCATGTTGGGTTAGGTGGTCGTATCAAAGGAAAAAAGATACAAAAGCAGCACCAAGGTACGCCACCAAAAGGCTATGGATGCCCGGAAAAATTCGGGAAAATGAAGTCCAAGATGGAGAAGAAATGGTGGTGGAGGCTCAAAATTCAAATGCATGGAGGAGAACTCAAGGCCATAATTTTAGTCTATAATTTAAGAAAGGGAAAAAACAGCTTTTCTTTATTTAGAGGGGGGGTGGAGGGAAGGGGCAAAAGAAAAGGGGAGGGTTAGCTTGGGGTGCCCAGTCATGGCCTATGGTACGGGACATGACATGACATGATTTATTTTATTGTCACTAACCATTTTGGAAATGGAATTATTATTGTTATTATTATAAGAATAAAGAACGGCGTCCTCCTATCTATCTATCTGTTTGTCTCCTTTCGTTTGGAATTTCTGTTCTCCTCTCATGAGTCATGACTCATCTCCACGTTTAGAGTTGAGGAAAAACTCTTCCATAATTCCGTCCATAGCTATTTTCGGCTCCCTCAACGTACATTGCATTATATTCTTAATCGCCAATTAACCCTCCATTTCTATCTTCTTTTTCTTTTTACTAACAAATATTGAAAATAGCTAATCTCCAGCTACGTACCTCATCTACTCCTCACCTAAATTAAGCTTTGAATTTATTTCTTTATTTATTTTTTATGTATATGTAAAATATAAGATAAGATAAATATAAACCTGGTCGTAGCGTGATACGTAGGTTTGAGTTGTACTATATTGAAATTAAGAATGTCATTCATGGCATTGGCATTTGCAGGAAATAGCAGTTCTGATAATCATCCCTCTGCAGTCTTCCATCTTCAATTTGCCCCAACACACATATATATACTCGAGAATCAGAGAGTAAAGTACGAGCAGCTGAAGCCAATATAGTTACGTTTAAAAGGGGGATATATGTCGGTATTCAAATGATCCACCACGTACCACAGCCTGCGGACTGTAACAAGGACAAAGCAAGATACCACCGTGCGCAAAGTAATTGATCGAAGATTCCAAGTGTTGTTTCCTGAAGAAGCCATAAAAAAGGGTCAGCCAAGGAGGAGGACTGGTGAGGTGGAAAAGATAGCATTTTTCATGTTGAGTTTTTTGCATTAAGGTAAGGCCTCCATGCATGCAGCGCCAGTTTGACCATAGAAAAGTAATTCAATCTCCATCATAAAAAATTATGGGCCGCGAAATTGATTGATTTTATGACACATGAATGACGACTTAGGAGCTGCGCCAGCCGAGCAGCGCCTTATATTGGACATCTGTCGTTGCTTGCTTTTGATCTTCGCTCAACGTACTCCGGAGTTTATTTTATGAATGAATGAATCCTCACTTTTGGATTACACATGCAACTAGTCTCACTCCAATCAATGATCAACTCGGAATATGTAATCTACGCATTAGTAAAGATATGGTTTGCGTTCTTTCAATTTGATCATAAAAAAAAAATTAATTCTTCTGCTATGAACGATAATATAGTATTTTATTGTTCACCAAAAATAATAGAATACCTTTTCTGCTGTAAAAAAGTGTAATATTATATTTTAGTTGGATGAATTCAATTCATGCTTCATAATTTATAGACACACACCTCACCAGTACCAGAATCATTTCATATTTTATGACTATTTTTTAATTTTATTCCATTTTGTCACTGTTCATATTTTCCACGTCAAACTCTTTATATATATTTATTTATTTATTTCGTGAGGAGTCTCAGGTAGAAATCTCACTTCTTTCTCTGCCTCACAATGCTAGACGTTCTAGATTAAGAAGACGTTTTGATCAACCTAATATACTTGGATCATACATTCTTGCGAGTAAACAAGCAGGCAGCAGACTAGTACCCTCACTCTCATCTCTTACTACTGGAATTGCTATAGATTATTAATGAAATCTGGAAAATAAAAACAAAAAATTTACAATGTCATGATTCCAAGATCAACATATAATAAAAGTAATAATTCTTAAGAACTAACTGCTTTGCATGACTATACATAACAGGCATGATAACCATGTGAGCCCTGCAAAGAATAAGAAAAGACATTAAGTTCATATACAAAGGATTAAAACTCGCTAATATGCATTGAGTAGTTTATGTCGCTGTCAACTGAGATGCAACAGCCAATTGAACATTTAATTATGCCACCAATTATCTATTGATCCAGACAATATTTAATCCACCTGAACCGTGAAGTATGTCAAACAAAGCTTATCTAGAGCCCAAGATCCCCTTCAGCACTGCAGCAGAGTCACTCTCGTTTCCAGCATGTATTATTGTATATGGGACCCAGCTAGTTGACAGTATGACTTTTACACGTGTATCTTCTGAATCCGCAAGTATTTAATTGTATTATTCATTCACACTTTCTAACCATGTCATTTAAAGTGATAGGCTGAGTACTTTACACTAGCTCAAGCAACTAGAAAGGCATTGAAGTACATCGTCAATTGAAATGCAATCCACAAATTTTAAATTTATAACTAAAAATTAACCCATGGCAAGAACCTATATATCCAAATCTCGCGCATTGACCACAGCTATGAAAAGCAATGGTCAAAGGTTTCATAAGTACATAATTTATCCAATTCTAAGCACATTTACAGATTAAAGAATGTGCCACGTAAGTAGACCTCTTTTTAATTGTACTGAACACAAAATATTGGGACCAATTAAAATTGACTTAGAGAGAATCAACATGTGCTTTGATCAGCAACTTTATGCATATGAATTGAGACTTCATCTTGTATTTCTAGGCCCAAACATACTTAAACAACGGTGGAAATGAGAGAACAATCACATACCCACGGCTGCACCTTAGCTAAGCAGCACATAAGCCACTTGATCTTGGCATGAGTTGAGATCATTAATGCATGATGATGAGGGCAAGCTTGAGATCGTATGGACTTGTTAGTAAAGTAAACCTACTTTAGCTCGTATGAAGCTCAATCCTGTATATAATGATTCAATCCTTTACATGAAAGCCTGAAGCTTGACTCATCACATTTATGCCCCCCATCACTCCCCTTTCCCCAAAATTCTCAAAAGTTAAGGGTATGAGCATATAAGTTAGTGTAGACCCAAAGTATCTTACAATTGAGGCTCTTGCTATTCTTCTTTTGTTAAGTAAACCCATTAAACAAGTTCAATATATCAGCCTAAACAAGTGTGTCCTATAAATGGGATACGAAGAACAATAGCTGCTAACTTAAGGCTGGCTCAAAAACAAGAATAAATGTCCCCAAACCACATAAAAGAAACTCCTTCCGGCAGAAAATCAGAATTTAAGTATGACAATTGGTTAGACAGATACAGATGCTGATTATACGAACCTATTTCATCAAAGTTCAAACCTAAGACAAACAGTTTCATCAACCAAAGTCAACCAATGGGAGTTTGTAAAAGGAAGAGCTTGTCCTAGTGCTGCAAAATCCTGGATATTCCATTTCTATACAAACTTGTGCACTTCTAGGGAAATTTGTAGCAAATAATATGTGACAACTTGATTTCCATATTATCCAAAAGCATTACAGAAACAGCCTCACTCCAGAGCCTAAGAATATAAAACGTTAATATCTAACATCAGAAAAGCATAAGCATCTGCAGTACTTGGAGGTCAATTCCTAGCCCAAGAGTCAGGGATCTCACTTATTTTATAAGCAAAATGACCAGCATAAAAACTTAGGATTCTTCTTATAAAAGATTCGGGGAAGTTAAGAAAGCAAATTAAGCAAAAGAAGACCAGAGCCAAGCAATAAGGCACTCACAGTTCTAAATGTCCAAAATGCAGAGACCAAGAGTGTTACTGTTATCTCAAGAATCACCCTTCATTTCATCAGAATCTGAATCACTTGCATTATAACCTAATAAAGGATCCCCAAAGCAAACAAACAATGCAATCAATTATTACACTAGTATTATACTACTACTATTACAATACAAGGTGATGAGGATAGCAATAGTCACAGAGGTGAACCTGGATGCTTGTCACTGACTTTCCAAACCGAAGAGCGCAGCCTCGATGCCCTTGTCATCCAAATTCTTCCCTATGATACCAATAGACCAAACCAAACTTAGAAAAAAAGGACAACCTAAATTTAAAAAAAAAGGGGGGGGGGGGACTAAATATAATCAGGAATCGAGAACCCTGTTGCTCCATCTAGTTAATCTCCGAAGCAGGAAAGAAAACAAAAGCCCCACACTTTCCATCTTGTAAAGTATCTTAAGGAACAGCTAAATGGCTAAGTTTAAAACTTCATCATTTATTTGTATTACTTGTTCCTTAATTCATCAATTAAAAAAATAGCAAAGCATAAAACATATACTTCACAAGCAGAATCCAGATATATGAAATCAGTGCCGATGAAGAGAAATAAAAAGAAGAAACCTTTTAATGATCCGACCAGAAAAAGAAGGAAAAAGGAAAAAAAACCTTTTGCGCATCTCGAGGAATCCCATAGCCGCTGTAATACATTTGACCGACCAGAACCTGCATGTTGACATCCCCGGCCTTGGCTTCCTTGAGAGTGTCTTTGAACCAACGCTTGACGCAATCGGAAACAACCTCAGAGAGTGGGAGGCGTTGAGTGGCACTAGAGCTTTCCATCTTCTTCTTCGACTTGGACTTGTCTTCACTTATAATCCGCCGGTTCAGCGTTGTAGGTTTTGCGTTTATCCCTGTTGTGTTGAGAAGCTGTGCGGTTGCCCTTGCGAGATGTTCAAGCTTGGTCGCGCTTGGCAGCGATTTTCCCATAAAATGAAAATTAAACAAAAACCTAAGCTCATAGAAAACCAATTGAATTGAATTGTATGCCCTTATAAAGAGGGATGGAGAGGGGAAATGGATTGACTTCCGCTTTCCTTTTTATTATTTATATTAATTTTATTAATGACGAAAGTTGATCCGACCCGAATAATCTGACTCAATACACTCAAAGAGGAATTTGGTTATTTATAGGATTAGGTTAAGTTAAATTCAAATTGCACTTTATTCAATTTGGAATAATTTATATAACAAAAAATCTGAAAATAACAATATATAATTTAATATTTGTTTGATTTAAAGCAATTTAAAAATCAAAATGACTCAACATTTGTGATGATCTAAATCTGACTCAAAGTCATCTAAAATCACATAATTCAAATTGAATTCAAATTTAAAATAATCTAAATTCAAAATATTCATCATTTTTAACTATCTAAAATTTAAATAAATAAAACTAAATATTTGTTTATTATTATTTTTGAGTTTGTTGATGTAAAGATTATCGAAGAGTTGACCTACTCGCGCAGTACCAGGATCTGCAAGATAAGAAACTCAAAAAGGCATCAAAATATGTACTCTTGGATACGTTCCAATGCTTAAGTCAGTGAAAGGCTTATGGAGGGAAAAGTTTGAGAGATCCTCCCCCTTAGAGCACATGTCTTTGCCTTTATATAAAACTCGACAGCTGCGACAACTTACCTAGAATTCTATGAAGATAAAGCCTAATAGAGAGTAAACTTGTCTAGGCTTCTACAAGGATAGAGCTTAGTAGAGATTTAACTTACTTGGGATCCTAGCATTTTATTATTCGTAGTTAAAGTTTATCACATCATTGAGTGGTTGACCATATTTGTGTTGATTGTAATATCATATGAGTACATGCATAGGGATATAACAACTGTCCTCCACAGATGTGGATGGTTATAAAATGATTATCCATAGCCCTTAAGACCTTTTTGAAGTTTGGATTACGATTGATCCACAGGTGAAAATCTAAAGATGGCGATTTATAAATGGCAATCCACAGATTGACTTGTTGATGTCAATTAGAGGGTTGAGTTATAAATGTCGATCTATGGATCAAGTCAAAGATGTCAAATTGTTGAGTTATAGATGTCGATCTATGGATCAAGTCAAAGATGTCAAATTGTGCCCTGAGGACATGTGATAAATAATTTAATTAATGAATAATTTTTTTTGAAATTTGTGATTTACATAAGTAAGACCAGTGTAATAATGGCACAACTGTGCTGCCTTAATCAGTATTTGACATGTGGCGATAGTTCACAACTTAATGTCTGATGGTATAGCGTCAGTTACTTGCACTGCAATCTATCTCTTCATTTTCTTCTTCATCAAAAGCACAAGTTTCTCTATTTTCTCTGTATTTTTCTTGCTTTCTTTAACAATTTAAGTTCCCTGTTTGTTGAATTCATCGATTTTTTATCTCTCGTTTGTGTTCTTACTCTAGTATCATGGTTTTTTCAAATGTAGTAATGCCATCCAAGTGCTATTCTTTGCTCATATCAGCCTTGTCATTATGCTTCTATAAAGTTTTTTTGGGTAAGATTTCACTGATTTTCCTTTTTTAATCTAAAATTTTTTTCTTATGCATTGGGGTTTGTTAGTCGATTGGTCGTTTCTCGGCCATGCATGCTTGCAAAGTTGATTGGTAAAAAAGGTCAATTAGAAGTGAGGAGTAAGAGAATGCGTAGATGTTTATCTGAGATGGCGAGCATTAATATAGGTAAATCCAATGGTCGACCTATTTTAGTAGGAGAGGAAGTTCTTGTTCCTATGGAAATGGGACATCATTCAACATTAGGAGAGGAACAGGCTTACAGTCTTCCAAACGTTAAGCAACAACCTATTGAAGGCATAAAGGATGAAGACATCTCATCTATTATGGAATGGATAGACACTAGTCCAATTGATGCATACAATGGTGTTGTTAATATTAAGAAATGGCTTATGGATAAAAGGGTTTAACTTCGATTTGTACAAGATATCAAATCCTATATTCTAGTAATCAGTAACTACCACTGAAAAAGATAGTGTCTCGTTTCACTTGCACATTTTTAAGGGAGGCTTACACTTGGCTTTAGAGCCATTTTTCTGTGAAATGTTAAATCACTATGAGATATCTTCGTATCAACTAAAGCCCAATGCTTAGGCAATGCTGGTAATATATTTCATTGCTTACAGGGAAAAAAGTTGGGTTCCTTCCATTGAGGTGGTGAAATATTTGTTCTTCTTATAGAATCAGGATGATTATTGGTATTTCTTACAATTTGCCAATAAAAGAATGATAATAGATATTCTTTCTGTTGATGTTTTCCTACTGGGAGTCCGAAGTCAGGCAGAATCCTGTGACACAAAGAAAGTTAGAAGGATGCTGGAGTCTGTACTCCGGGAGCCCTCTTCGATGGTTAAGTCAGAAAAGTGTTTTATGCAATGTATTCTTATAATTCTTTTGGAGTTGGAATGCTTACCAGTGAGCAGGCTTGCCCTTTTATAGGATTTGTTTGGGGACATTGTATCAGATGATTTGGTGGTGATGTGACCATCGTCAAGCTAGGTATCGGGCTATAGTGCCCATTGGTCGGTTCA
The DNA here is from genome assembly GCA_038381775.1 of Adansonia rubrostipa. Classification (NCBI taxonomy): domain Eukaryota; kingdom Viridiplantae; phylum Streptophyta; class Magnoliopsida; order Malvales; family Malvaceae; genus Adansonia; species Adansonia rubrostipa. The sequence goes on from JBBYHM010000006.1 coordinate 20,187,039, forward strand.
GTCAGTCGGCTGCCAGTCAGGATGTTAACTCTGCATTTAATGTTGCTGCTGTAGGTCAAATCATTGTCAGGTATGACTTGGTGGTCGACATTATAGAACTGTACCGTTTTGGCTATCGTCATTTGTGGGATATAACAATAGTCCCCCCCAAGGTCCAAAAAGGCAATCATAAAGTGACCTGATGTTTTAGACGTGTGTGATGGGGAGTTGGCGAATGGCGTGTGGCGTCGAACGTGCGAAAGGTGAAAAGGTACAGAAGGTACAATTAGCAGTAATGACAGTAGTAAGGGCAGGGTAACAGAAAGGCGTGGGAAAAGGGAAGGGAATAAGGGAGAACACGTGTCCTGACAGAGGATTTGTAAGGGCGTATTTTAGGGGATTCGAAGGGGCGAGGGGAACACGTGTTAGTGCGAGGTAGTTATAGTGCTGAATAGGGTTATGACACGTGGCGGGGGTAGCTAAAGAGGCAAGAGCGTGCGGGTATATAAGAGGGGGAGGGACTGAGGAGGTGCTTCACATTTTGTGAAAAGAAATCAGAGTAAAAGGTGAGAAACTTGTTCGAGGAAGAAGGGGAAGGCGTGATAGATGAGAAGGTGAGTCATTGTGTGCGAGCATGGGTAACGGCTTGCTGTGGTTTGGCAGTGGGCGTGCTTGAAGAGGTGCAAAGAGGAACATTGCAAGAAAGGAAAATCGTTGTCTGGTAAGTGTGTGGTCTTTTTTGTTGGTAGGTTTAGGTAGGGGGTTGTAGCTCATGGTCAGGGGTGGAAGACTGTTGGTGAAGTCTGTGGCGAGAAAGGGGAGACTGGAGGAAGTGGGAAACGAGGTAAGGGGGATAGGGGGCATTTGAGCCAGGAAGACATGTCTGGGCACGTGGTGTTGGAGGAGGAGGGGGAGGAGATGAGAGGAGTGGTCCCCGAACAGAGAAGAGACCAAGGGGAAGAAGGGTCAAGTGGTGAAGAGGTCGAAGAGGAGGTTGGCGAGGAGGAAGCGCAGGGTGCAGTCACCAGGGAGGAGGCCGAGGAGGTGAACGCCAAGGTGGACACGTCGACGGTAGAGAGGCAGGTGGAGGAGGTGAATATGGAGGTAGTATGGCAGTGGATGTATGATAAGGGAGTCGATCTGGAGAGGTACCAGATTGCTGAGGCGGGTCCAAACAGGCGAGCGACATTCGCATAAAGGAATAGTCTGACGTTCTACCTGCACATTTTCAAAGCTGGCTTCCACCTCCCACTGGAGCTTTTTTTTGGCGAGGTGCTGGGGGTGTTTAACTTGTCACCTAACTAGTTGAAGTCGAACAGTTGGGCGATCCTGTTAACTTATTTTTTGGTGTGCAAGGAGAAAGGGTGGCGACCATCGGTTGGAGTGGTAAGGGAGCTCTATTTCCTAAAACAAGAGGAGCCCTATTTCTATTATTTGCAGTCGAGGGAGGGGGTAGGATGCTGGTAAACCTACCGTCAAATGCGCATATGCGTCGGGACCAATTCTTCATGGTAACGAAGAGGGCGGGCACGGAATGAGGGTTTCCGGTACAGTGGGGAAGGAGGGCCAGAGCGAGTAACAAAGGAATTGGCTTGGAGCCTGCGGAGAAGGAGCAGGTGCTCTTCTTCAGAGGAGGATGTGTGAGCAGCAAAATGTACCTGACCTTTCGAAACATCCAAAGAGAGTGCTTAGGGAGAGATTTGAAGGACGTGCCAGAAGGGCTAGTGCGTCCTGTTGGTCGAAAAAGGCGACGACGCTTGTTGCGACATCAAAGAGGTATGAGATGGATTAGTTCATGCAAGTGATAATTTGGAGTGTGTATATATTGAGCTGAAGTGTTGATGTGCCCTGTTGTCTTGTGTAGGGGGGCATGTAGCGGAAGAAGGGATTGAAGATATGGAAGGAGGGGAGGTGCTACAGAGTTGACGGGCGATGACGGGGAGGGTAGTAAGGTGAGTGGAGAGGAGTGGACGGGTAGTGTAGATGGGGGTGATCGTCAAGCGAGTCAGGGGATGGAAGAGAGTATTTGTTCTAAATACTCGTAAGTATGAAGAGATAAACAATGGAAATGACCTGACGTGTTATCTGTTATGCAGGAATGGATACGGTTCAAGCAGCATTGGCGGAGAGGGCGGTCTGTATCTGCGCGTCAAAGACCAGGGAAAAGAAATATAGGCGAATGAGCAGAGGAGGAGATGGGTGCCGTTGCGATTATCGCGACAGCTGGTCGCCTAGATGCCATGCCGATTATGAGTTTGGCAGCTGCGATAATCCCCGTGTCTCAACCTGAGGCAGAGACGGTTGGGTCGAGTGGCGGGCCAGTACCTGGGTCGACCTCCCAATCCAAGTACGACGTCTCTAAGGCCGTGAGTGAGCCGTAGAGGGCCCAGCACAAATGGCCCTAGCATTTTACGAAACAATAGGGTGCCAGACTTTGAAGCCGCTCTAAGATGGTCCATGAAAGGAGTAGCGGCCAGCGACCGAGAGGTACTATCAAGGAGGAGTCCAGTGCAAAACCTGAATGCCGCGATGGTAAGGCTGATGGAGGCACTGCATTGCCAGACGGAGTATACGTGCCAAATGGCAAATTTGTAGGAAAATTTTAACCTGCAAGCGTCTAAGATTGCTGAACTGGACGCTCAGGTTGGGAAGTAGAAGGACGTGAATGCTAAGCTGAAGGCGTCTCTAAAGGAGGTTGAAGAAAGACGTAAGACAGAGATAGTCGACCTGCTCCTAAGGGGTGAAAAGGCAGAAACGACTGCTGCTGAATCGACGAGGAAGTTAGAAGAGCGTGATGCTGAGTTGGCATCTGTGAAGTCCAGAGTGGCAGAGTTGGAGGGCCAGCTGGACGATCTGCAGGCTCGCCATAAGGGGGAGTTAAAGCGGCAGTAGGAGGAAATTTTTGACAAACTTTTCGCTGCTGTGGATTCATATTGGCGAAGTGCTTTTTATGGGGTCCAACTACTGCGTGGGCCTTTGGATTTACTGGCGATCGACTTAGGGTTCCTGTATTCACCTCCGTCAGACTTTAATGTTTTACTCCCGAGTCAGCAAGAAGTGGATGCGAGGCATGTGAAGGATGCAGCCTTGATTACCTCGATGGTTGAAGAGTCTGATCAGGGAGATTCTGGTGACGAGGCTGGTGCCCGGACTATCTCATCGACTAGGGATGAGTAGTGTTGTAATTATGATCGTTGTAAATAATTCTGAATGTGAATGAAAATTGTTTCATTATGTGTATAATTTGTGTAATTTGTTTTGATTCCTTGTGGTTATGTAAGGTGTGTGGTTGGGTTCTGTGGTTGAGTTATTTGTGTGAAAATTGTTTTGGTTCCTTGAGTTATTTGTGCCATAGTGGCGTTTGTTCTGAAAGTAAACGCGATGGTGGCGATGAATAGTTTTGCCTTGGCGATTTTTGTTTTAATAATGAAAGATCATGCCCGACGAGATTTGTGTCGTAGTGATTTGTCCAAGTTGTGTCATGGCGAAGGCATTATAGTAAGTATAGTGCCTTGGCGATTGCGTTGTAGTAAGCATGGAGACTTGGCGATTGCTTGTTTTAGTAACAAAAGATCACGCCCGACAACAATTACGTTGTAGCAATTTGTATCGAGTTGTGTCGGGGCAGTTGCTTTGTTATAAGTAAGAGTTGACGGATCGACGAAATATCTTTGTAAGATAAAGGTATATAATGGCGACCAAAAAATATTGGTAGCGGATGTGTTTAAAAATAATATTTCTTCAAATGGGCAGCATTCCATGTACTAGGAATGGGGCATCTGTCTAATGTGGCTAGCTTGTAAGCGCCAAAACCTAGGACTTGGCTGATTTGATAAGGTCCTTCCCAATGTGGGGAAAGTTTTTTCCATTCTACTGCTGGTCGACTGGCTTCGCAGTTTCGGAGAACAAGGTCGCCCACCTGAAATTGGCAGTTGCGGACTCGTCAGTTATAATATCGGCTAACTTGATGTGCGTGGACAGCCATGCGGATTACGGCGTCTTCTCTAGCTTCCTCGAGTAGATCGAGGTTGGCTTTGAGATGTTCGAAATTAAGCTCTAGATACGGGTATGCAGTGCAAAAACTGTGGACTCCCATTTCGGCGGGTATGACAGCTTCTGTTCGATAAACGAGGCTAAAAGGAGTAGCTCCAGTCGCCTGAGTTACAGTTGTTCTGATAGCCCAAAGTATGCCAGATGTTTCATCGGCCCATGAGCCCTTTGCGTCATCCAGCTTTTTCTTTAGAGGTTGGAGGATGTTTTTATTCATGGACTCGACTTGGCCATTTGATTGGCGGTGGGCGACAAAGGTGTGGACAAGATTGCTGTTGAAGCGTGAACAAAAATCATGGAGTTTGTCGGCTGTTAATTGCTTGCCATTTTCTGCTACAATGACATGGGGAATGCCAAATCGACAGAGTATACAACGCCAAATGAAGCTTTCCATATTTTGGGCTGTGATTATGGTGACTGGTTCTGCTTTGACCTATTTGGTGAAGTAATCACAGGCGACCAGTAGAAATTTTTGTTGGGCGATAGCCAGAGAGAATAGCCCCAATATATCAATGCCCCATACGCAGAAAGGCCAAGGACTGAAGATCTGTTTAAGTGCTTCGGCTGGTTGTCTGGGAATGGGGGCGAAACATTGGCATTTGTCACACTTTCTAACAAGGGCAGCAGCATTTTTTTTTCATGGTGGGCCAGAAAAAACCCTGCCATAAGGCTTTGAGGGCTAGCGACCATCCACCCATATGGTTCCTACAGATGCCTTCGTGTATCTCTTTCAAAACATAAGTTGCTTCGAAGGGGTTAAGGCATCTTAGCAATGGGAGAGTGAAGGACTTTTTGTATAAAAAATTATCGAGAAGTATGTACCTGGATGCTCTTTGTTCCAATCATCTTTTCTGGACCGGGTCAATAGGAGTTTGGTTATCTTTGAGAAAGGAAATGATTGGTGTCATCCATTTTTCCACGACATCAGTCGTAATGTGATGGACAGATCTGTTGTAACTGGGTTTCGAGAGGCTTTCGAGGAGGACTTTGCCCCTGGTGAAGATATCAAGGGTGCTGGCTAGTTTGGACAGAATGTCGGCCCTGGAGTTGTCCCTCCTGGGTATTTGTTTGATGGTGATATGGGCAAATTGCTAGGAAAAGGCGATGACAACTTGGTGGTATTTGGCGAGTAACTCATCCTTCATATCGTATAGGCCATTCACCTGGCTGGCGACAAGTTGAGAGTCTATGTGGGTGACTATATGATTAGCACCCAAAGTTTTGGCTAATCCCAGGCCGAAGATTAAATATTCGTACACAGCTGCGTTGTTAGAGGTGGCAAACTGCAAAGAGAGGCCGTAGTGCCATTCATGTCCTTCGGGGTCAAGTAGTAGTACGTTGGCACCACCTTTTGTTGTGCCAGAAGATTCACCAACAAAAATTTGCCATTCGCCGTCTTTGGCACCTGGAGGTAGGTTAGTGCTGGTGTTGCCATGATTGCCTGGTGGTACTGGTTCTAGGATGTGGTCCGGAGACTGAAGAAAGGTGTATTTGGCAATGAAGTTGGTGAGTGCCTGTGCTTTGATAGTTTTGCGGGGATAATATATGAGCCCGAATTCATTGAGCTTGATGCTCCAATGGATAAGTCATCCGACAGAGTCGACTTTGGTGAGGGCATCTTTAAGAGGCTGGTCAGTGAGCATAGTGATTGGATGTGCTTGGAAGTATTGTCTCAACTTTAATGCTGTGATGACAAGTGTGAAAGCTATTTTTTTTGGTTTACTGTAACAAAGTTTGCCGGGCTACAGTGTTCTACTAACATAGTAGACAGGAAATTGATGTCCCCGTTCTTCTCAAACTAAAACAGTAGCGACGGTTTTGTCTGAAGCGGTAAGATAGACAAATAAGGGTTCGTCGATCTTTGGACTTGCGAGTAGAGGGGGAGTGCTCAAATACTCTTTGAGCTGGTCGAACGACTGTTGGCACTCTTCAGTCCATTGGTACCTAGTCGCCTTCCGCAGTAACCAAAAAAATGGTAAACATTTTTTTACAGATTTAGAGATGAAATGGTTGAGCGTCGCTACTCGCCCCGTTAATCGTTGTACTTCTTTGGTTGATCTGGGAGGGCACATTTGCAGGATTGCATTGGTTTTTTCAAGATTAGCTTCAATGCCTCTAGAGGAGATCATGAAGCCCAAAAATTTCCCTGCGGACACACCAAACACACATTTTAAGGGGTTAAGTTTCATTTTATACTTACGAAGTATGTCGAATGTGCCCGAGAGATCACTGAGGTGCTGGTGTAGAGAAGGGCTTTTGACGAGCATGTCATCCACATAGCTTTCCATCGAATGCCCGATTTGCCCTTTGAAGAGCTTGTTGACCAAGCATTGGTATGTGGCACCTGTATTTTTTAAGCCAAATGGCATGACTTGGTAGCAAAAGGTACCGTCTTTCGTGATGAATGTCATTTTTTCTTGATCGCAGGGGTCCATTTTGATTTGGTTGTACCTAGAGAAGGCATCCATAAAACTCAAAAGTTTGTGTCCGGCGGATGCATCCACTAGGTGATCAATGCTAAGAAGAGGGTAGCTGTCTTTCGGGTAGGCCTTATTCAGGTCGGTGAAGTCCATGCACATTCACCACTTCCCCAAGGGCTTTTTGACCATAACGACGTTGGCGAGCTAGTCTGGATATTTGACTTCCCTAACATAGTTGGCGTGTAATAATTTATCGACCTCTTCACGGATCGCAAGAGTCGTTTCGGGGTAAATTTATGCTTTCTTTGTTTGACTGGCAGGGTGCGTGGGTTAACATGGAGTGAGTGCATGATAACGGCTGGATCGATGCCAGGCATGTCAACTGCGGACCAGGCAAACATGTCAGTGTTCCTTTGAAGGAATTTGGTGAGGAAGCTCTTACCTTGAGTGTCAAGAGCAGAACCAATGCTGGTGGTCAACTCTAAATCTGAGTCATAAAAGGAAATCTTTTCAGTATCCTCGGCCGGCTGGGGTTTCTGATCATGAAAATCGTCTCTGGCGTCTAGCTGTTCCAAGTCGATTACCTCTGGTTGTGCCGACGTAATAGTATGAACAGATTGTCTGGCCTTGCTTTCCAGGATTACAGTGGGGTGGCGTGTGGCTATTTCGATTGACAACAGGTGGCATTGTCGTGCAGTTCATTGGTCGGAACGCATATATCCAATCCCTGTGGGTGTGGGAAATTTGACCGTCAAGCAGTAGACGACGGTGACCATTTTTAGCCTTTTCATCAATGGTCGATCGATAATGGCATTGTAAGCGAAGGGCTGGTCGACAACAAGGAAGTCGACCAAAGCATTTACAGTGTGTTCCCCGTCCCCCACAGTTACTGGAAGCGTGATCGTCCTTTTGACAGGTATTGGTTGGTTGGCGAATCCGTATATCGGGGATGATGGGGTTAGGTTATCCGCTGTAAAGCCCATTCAATGGAATGCATCCTAGTGCAGAATTTCCACAACACTTCCATCATCAATGAGGATCTGGTGGACTTGATAGTTGCCTATAGTGGTGGAGACCACGGTGGGATCATTTTCGCGATCTGACAGGAGCTGGGAATCATCGTCGTCAAAATGGATCACCTAATCTGTTTGCTTAGCACGCTTGGATGCTACGTCAACCGCCATCACCGAGCGAAGGTGAGACTTTCGTTTTGACTTTCTGACCCTCCCAAGTTTCTACCGGGCTGACGATTATATTGATAATGCCGACAACAGGCCGTTTGGGTGCATCTCCCTGCACTCATTTGGGGACCGAGTGCGATCTTTGGCGTGCAATTTCTTTTTCACAAACTGCTTAATCGCTCCCTTCCTTAGCAGCGATTTGATGGCATTTTTTAAGCTAAAGCAATCTTCAGTGGTATGTCCGATGTCATTGTGAAAGTTACATCGCTTTGTGGGGTCGCACGTACTACAGTCGCTTCTTATTAGAGGTGGATGCTCCAGGAGCCCTTCCCTCATTATGGCATCAGGATTTGGGATCTAGGGGCTGTCAGAGGTGTGTAGGATTCATATTTGACATGCGGGGCAGGCCATGTCCGTTTCCTGGTGGGGCTTCGTTGTGGAGTGGCGGCTGGCATTTCTTTCTGGGGTCGATTATTCGGACGGTCAGCAAACTGGCTAGACCTTGGCCTGCGACCTACCCTCTGCTCGTGATCCCAGGTGTCCGTTCATAGACTGGCGATTTCTATTTCTTTGGCTTCCGTGTATTTTTGTGCCTTCTCGTAAAGTTGATACAAATTCGTAGGCTAGGCATTCGTTAAGGCATATTTTAAGTACTTATGCCGGACGCCAGTCGTGAAGGCTTGGATGGCCTACTCGTCATTTAGATCTCGAACTTCCGGGGTGACCACGTTGAAATGCTTGAGGTAATTATGGATCGTCTCATCGTTATTTTGCTTAATCGCCATTAAGCTGGCAGATGTTCTTGCAGCTGTTCTGCAACTACTAAAGTAGGTAAGAAAATGTCTCCTCAGTTGGTCGAAATTGGTAATGGATCCTGGATTTAGCGAGTACCACCAGGTTCGTGCTGGCCCCCGTAGCGTCATGGGGAACATGCGACACTGGATGGCATCTGGCACATCATGCAGGTTGTGGAAAGTGCGAAAATGATTCAGATAGTCAACTGGATTGGTTTTACTATTGTAAGTGTTTGGATAGAGTTTGACTTTCTGAGAGACCTGCACCTGGCGGATACAAGGTGAGAGGGGATTATGTTCTTCTGATAGCCATTCCTTGTTGTCTTTACGTGGCTCTCGAAGATCCTTAATTTTTTGCTTCAAGGCCATTACTTGTTGGGCGAGACCGAAAGTTGATCATGACGGGTGATGGCCATTAGTATGATGGGAGGCTCTTTGCGTCGTTTGCCTCTGGTTTAGGGTAGAGCAAGAGCTTTCTACTGCAATCGGGCAGGTTGGTTGGTCGGTTGTAACATGTCACTCTTGCATGTCAGAGTTTGGATGGTTCACAGTCTGTTGGTTTGGGCGGTCAATAGGTTGTGTGTTTTGGCGATTGGTCTGGGAGTGGATAAGTTATGCCAGTTGGATATGGGATTGTTGGATAGCGGCTAGTTAACTGGCAATGGCTTGGAATTAGGCTTGGTAATGCGTATGGTAATCTGGCTGGCTAGGCGGTGTGGGTGTACTGTACTGAGTAAAGGGGGTAATGAGACGTCAAAAGGTGTGTGTAGGGTATTTGTGGTGATAATGGTCGCTGGGGCCGTAGTGCTGGGGCCAGCGGCCTGTCCTAAGTGTGGGGTAGAGGTGGTCAACGGTGGGATTAACCCCAATAAATTTTGGTAGTATGTTAATGCCGAATGAGACAACCATGAAGGTAATGAGATGGTTATGTAGGATGTTTGGGTGTTTGACGAGCTGGGTATTACTGGGATTGTCGAAACTTCGGTGCAGCTTGTTGCCTCGGTGGGTGACGAGATGTTTTGTGGGACATCGACATTTCGATCGGCCATGGTCTTTTATGATCGCTTTCCCACAGATGGCACCAATTGTTGATGTTTTCTTACTGGGAGTCCGAAGTCAGGCAAAATCCTGTGACACAAGGAAAGTCAGAAGGACGCCGGAGTTTGTACTCTGAGAGCCCTCTCCGATGGTTAAGTCAGAAAAGTGTTTTATGCAATGTATTCTTGTAATTCTCTTAGAGTTGGAATGCTTACCAGTGAGCGGGCTTGCCCTTTTATAGGATTTGTTTGGGGACATTGTGTCAGATGATTTGGTGGTGATATGACCATCGCTGAGCTAGGTGTCGGGCTATGGTGCCTGTTGGTCGGTTTAGTCATTCGACCACCAATTAGGATGTCAACTCCACATTTAATGTTGTTACTGGTAGGTCAAATCATTGTCAGGTATGACTTGGCGGTCGACATTATAGAACTGTGCCGTTTTGGCGGTCATCATATGCGGGATATAACACCTTCTAATGCCTATGTTGCCAATAATTAGTTTTCCTTTTAATTTGCAAACGGATGAATGCAAAATGGGGCTTCCTAGTTGAGTGGAATATTTGTTCTCCTATAAATAACTTGAAAACACTTCTTACAAAGTCGGAGGCTAAATAAAAGTAATTTTCCACTAGTTGTCAGTTCAAGCGTCAAGAATTCTTGACCTTTAGAAAAATTCAACAGTATTGCCTTAGCATTGACGATTTTCATGTTCCTGATGACACCATTCGCCCTTTAGTTGAAGTAGCTGCCAATGTGCCTCATGACGTAGCAAGGTGTCAGGTAAGCCATTGCATTTCATGTTTATCTAAAATTTTATGTAGCAGGTGTTTTTAATTTCTAGTTTTCTTTATTGAAGGTGACACTTACAAAGAAACTAGATCCACAAGCAGATTGTTCCTTGATGTGATCAACTTGGACGAATTGCTTGTGTCATTGGTTAATATTTAGGTGGTTACTAGTGAACTGAATGTTGATCCTTGAGGTTGTTGTGGGCAAGATAGAATATACCTTTGGTAATTCGTTAATCAGGGGTGTATCTGAGGAAGCGCCAGTTATTATTCTTTCAGAGGGTATATATTGATGGCGTATCCTATTGCCATAACTTATTCTCTTCTAACTTAGGTTTTAATTATTTTCTTGTAGGGATGGATTCTGGTACTCATTTCGCTTTAGCTGAATGTAAGGCTATGCAATCCGCTGGGCTCAATAGTAAGGCTCATGGACAAGCGTAAAATTAAAGATAGCCAGGGTGACCTTTCTTCACCTAAAAGGGTCACTTTTGATTTTTCAGTTTGCTTTAGCTCGAGTGATAATTCTATGGGTTTTGAAATAGCTGCTGCTACTAATACTCCTCCTAAGGAGGCTAAGGTTATCTCTACCAGTTGGACATAGCCCGTTATGCCTACCATCCCAATTTCTTTTAATGATCCTCCATTTAGGCCTTTTCCTTCTTTGAGTGAGATCGGGGGATCTAGTTCGAGGAGTTTGGATTTACACACATGGAGAAATAACCTTTTGTTAAGCAACACTGACTGATAGTGAAGCTCCCTATATATAGGGAAATAAAGCTGTCAGGTAGACATGGACTACTTTTTGACATAGGGTCCAACTACTAACCTAGAGTCTAACTTGGCATGTTTAGTAAAAGTAACTTTTTTATGATTTATGTTTTTTAGCTTTCACTCATATTTACCTTTTGTGAACGCAGTGTTAATTTTTTTTGTAGGCTTTGCATTGTCAAATGCATTAAATTACTACGAGGCATGAGGCTATGTGAAAGAAGGCTGTTGCAAATAAGATTAAATGCAGGGACTCCAAGCTTGGGTTAATGAGTTGGTTTTTTAAAAGCAAGTTTTTGATGACCTTATTTTAAAGGCTCAAAAAGAAGTGACAAAGCTAAAGGCCGACTTCGAGGGGACGAAAATTAAGTTAGAATTAGCAAAGGCTAAGATTGAAGAACTGTTGAAGGAGCTAGAAGAACTAAGAAGGCATATGATACGCGTGATTTAGAGTTGGTAGTGGCAACCGCTAAAATATTTAAACTAAAATTGAAAGTAGAAAGAGCAGAAGCTTGTATGCAAAAGGAGTAAAGTTCCCAAAAAGAGTTGTTCTTGAACCAAATGTTGGCTTCTGGTGGTGAATATAAGCAAAGTACATTTTATAGTGTGCACAACTTACCGCTCTTCCTCTAGGCTTTAACGTGTTGATGCCAATTTAACAAGAAGTTGAAGACATGCGCTCAAAAAATATTGCCTTCACTACTTCTGCTGTAGCTGAAGAGACTATTGAGTATGAGAATTCGGAGAAGAGGATGGTAAGCAAGTTGATTAAGTAAGTAGGGTGGTTTTAAATGCTGTCCCTTCTGCTCAGGATTTATATATATATATATGACTTTATTAGACTTTTTTTAATTTTACAATAATAATGTAGTTTAAGTACTGTCTTTAGTGTTTGTTGATGCTTTCTCTTGTGAATCTTTGTTTGGAATCTTAAATGTTCTTTTAGGGTTTATTTTCAGTTTTTTTTTGGCCAGCAATTTATTCTTATTTTCACTTAACTTTAAAGTAAGCCTCTGGCAACTTTGTTTATGGGATTTTTGATTGATTAAGTGGACCTTGGAAAGTCCTTTTGCCTATTTTGTTAGTATATACCTTGGAGCTAATCAGATATGGTGAGGCATATAATAATTAATAATGCAAATCAATCACTTTTGTTAGTGATTCAGGTTTTCCTTAATGTTAGTTGCATGATTGCCAATTATGTAAACACTAAATGAAGCCCAAGAAAGATAATAGCTTTGCAAAGTTAGTAGTGAGTTACAATAATGAGATCTGTATGCATCAAAGTCATATTTCTAAAAAATTCATAGTCGTCATATTGTCAAAACACGACATCGACAATGTATAAGGACTAGCATATGCTAAGCCTCCATGCATTTGATGCATGCAACTCTTTTATCTCATAGAAGTTAAAGTATAGAGATACTTGGGAATAGCATATGGGTGCTTGTTTTGTGGAAACAAGTTCACTGAACATGGCTCATATGAGAACTCCATTTGTTATGTCACTTAAGTGTCTATGGAATATTTTCTCATGTGCCAATCATGTATATTTGTTCTTAGACTTATGATACTAGGTCATCTTGTGTCATCCTTTGATTTATCTGAAACGGGTCCATAATGGATGGATGCTTAAAGTAAGGTACATTGGGTGTGACATGAATCATATGGTGGATAAATGAGTGATCCAAAGAAGATTTACCACTTCAAGTGACATTGGAGACGTATCTCATATGTTCTTGGTTTTGGCTAACATGATAAAGTCGTTGGCCAACACATGATGAATTTAAAAGAAATTGTTTCTTTAAATTCATAAGGTTAACCAAAAGCTACAAGGACTAATATAGATAGATACATGAGTAGACACTACACTATGCTCATAGTTTTTCCAAGATATCTAGTGAAAGGACTAAAGTAAACTGAAAGGTTGGTTATTGAGAGGTTTCTTAAGAGGTCATATTGACTTTTCTTGCATACCAGGTGGCTATGATAGCTTGCTAGAAGCCAATCTTGGTTTATAAAAATAAATACACTTAATTGGGTAATTATATTTATTGCCATTATAATGATATACTGAATTAAAATTAAGTTTTAATTAAGTACAACTTAATTAAATACAGGGTACAATGAGGAGAACTGAATTAAATAAGTTCAATTAAGAATAATTTAAGGCATAAATTAGATTTATGGAATCTAATTAGAGATCTCTTAATATGGCAATAAAAATATGAATGTCTTATCAAGATAATGTTTATTGTAGACATGATTTAGGGATTTTTCTAAATAAAGCCAAATAATTGTATTTAAAAAACTAAATGGTTATTTGATAATTATTTAATTAATTATTTAATATTATTTACATGAAATAAAATTGTTTTACTTGGGTTAGAAAACTTAACTATGAGTAAAATTATCTAACATGTAAATTAAAGGTTGGCCCACAAGCCCTAATTATCAAGTTAAGAAAGTTTAGTTGTAAACTATTCTAAGTTAAACTTGTTAATTGGCTAACTGCATGTTGGTGTGGTATTGGGCTAAAATATTAATAAGTTAATATTAAGAACCAATCTTGGATAAGCTGACTAAAATAGTTTTAATTGGGCTTTAGGAAACATTCTAAAGTGGGGCTATTTTTTGAGTATGTTAGTATTAGACTCAATCGATCGAATAGTCAAACTAACCTAGCTCAAGGTGTATTTAAATACATTATTAAGGCTTTTTGGCTAATAAAAACATTAGAAAAACCCTAGATACTAACCCTAGAATTTCTTAAAGGTTTGGCTTAACACCTATGCTTCCCTTAGCTTTCTTTGCATTTTTATGGATTTTTGAGTGTTTTTGAATCATTCTTAACAAAAAGAAATTAGAAAAATAGATTTCAAGCATTGAGGGATTAATTTTTCACTTAAGTTGTGAAATCAGCCAAACACAAAATCAGCCAAATCCCAAAATCTCTATTTCCCTAAGCCTGATTATGCAAATTTACATCTAAATGATCAAAAAGTGTTTTTGATCACAATGAAAGATTGAAAATCAATTTTATACACTAAAGGTATCAACCGAAATAAAATTTTGGATTTTTTGAATTTATTTGCTTGCATCTATGAAAAATAACTATTTTCCTATAAAGCTATTTTTTCTCCTTTTTAGCACAAGTTGCGTGGGAATTGTTCTCAGATCACTTTAGATCTGAACTTATTAGCTATATATATTTTGGTTAAAGCTTAAAAAGTCTTTTGGCTAGATCGGAGAACCACAAGACCTTATGAATGCTCCAATAGGCATCTGTGTGGATCACCATTAGAAGTAGGATACTTGGACTGCTTTTGGCCCAATAAGAGTTCTAGTAACTAACCTATGGTGTGTTTGTGTAGGGATCATCATGCTTAGAGTCATAAGTCTCTAAGCAGATATGATTTTTAACCAATCTATATTTTTAAATTACAGTTCAATCACATGTACATCTCCCAAGATTTTCTTACATATTTTCAAGGCGAATGAACTTTATAAGTTTTCATTTGGGGATACTTTTGAGAGAGAGATTTATGGAATCAAAACAAAGGAGGAAAAAAAACCCAAAATTTTTCTTAAAAAAAAACCCAAAGTTTATTTCCAAATAAAAAAATAAAGATCTAATGGAAACTTAAAACAAAACTTAACCACAACAACTACCTTAAAAGCCTCCAACGAAAATAAAAAACTTAAAAGCAAATGAAGTGCAGTCTAATGAGATTTGGTGTTTGGCAAAGAGTTCGAAGATATTTATATAGGGTAATAGCTAGGTGCAGCTGCATAGGTGAGTGGTTAGGTAAGGTTTTTAGCTTGAGGGTATTTATGTAATTAGATGTATTGTTATAATTATATATTTATATTATATAAATAAATAACAATTAAATAAATTTTTTAGCTCATACTAGCTAGGCCGAGATTAAATTTTCTTACCTATGGCTTAACTTTTTTTTTCCTAAAAATGAGCTTTAAAATTTGCCTAGGCTCATTTTTTAGGCCTAATTTTTTTTAGTTGAACCCTTCCGAATATCGAGCAAGCCTTTGGGCTCAGGCGAATAGCCCAGTCCATGAATAGGTCTATGTGTGACCTATTAGGTTCCTAATATATTGGCAATGAAGATAATTAATCTCATTACTCATGTTCATAGATAAAAAACAGGATCTAATAACCTATCATGACCACCTAAATGTCGAAGAGTCAAATGTGACCTCATCAAAACCTTTTAGTGTCTAGGCTATTAGTGTAATTCGGTCTTTTCACCAAATATTCTAAAATGAGAATGAGCATGGTGTAGTGTCTATTCATATTTTAATCTATACCAGTTCTTGCATCTCATGGTTAACTTTATGAACTTAGAGAAATGATTTCTCCTAAATTCATTGTGCATTGGCCAAAGACATTAATCATTTTGAGCATAGCCAATAATCAACATTATATATCTCTGGTGTCACTAGGATGGTGACTCTTCTCTGAATCACTCATCTACCTTCGTATATTTCATGTCAGGCCAGAAATTACCCTACCTTTGGCATCCATCAAAATGGACCACTTCATGATAAAATCAAAGTATGACACTTTTCATACAAACTGACCTGGTATCACAAGTTTGAGGACTAGTTAAAGGACTAACATGGGAAAACATTTCTATAAACACTTGAGTCATTAATACCAAATGAAGTTCTCAAATGGGCCATGTTTAGTAAACTTTTTTCCCAACAAGCACCTACATGCCATCTCATTTATAGCTTATACTTCAACCTATAAGATCGATTGCATACTTCATAAGTTAGAAGGCATAGCACGTGCTAGTCTTTGAGTGTTGCCATTGCCCTGTCTTGGCAATACGATGACTAAGAACAGTTTTAAGAACATCACTTTGATACATAAGGATCTCATAATATTAAAATTCCTTTGCACGGCCTTATATGTTCCACGGGCTTTATCCAATTAGTAGTCTAACGTTTAAGGCTTTATCCAATGGGCTTTGTATTATTAATTATATGTAGCTATGACCAATTTGATTGGTTCTAGGGCAGATTTACTAGCAATCCATACATAATTTATATAGTAAAATCAAACTAACGCCAACATGTTCTTAAACTATCATAAAATTTAACAAACTACATTATCATAATTTATACTATATAATATAATATGGTAAGACAAGACACAACACTTGACTAAATGCCATAACGTTGGCAGGCTGAGCCCTTGAATAAAGCTATGTAATTTCACCGCACATAGGATCCCAATTTGGATGACTATGTAAGTAAGACGTATAGAGATTGAGGGCAAAAATGTCAAATTATATACCACCATAGATAAAATGAAGATGTTAAGAAAAAGAATAAACTAGTGACCATATGTACATATTTCTCCTATTCATTAAACAATTTGAACAGGTGCTTAAAAAGATGTGCCATTGCATCACTGAGATCTTTTCAATAATCACTCCAACCATCTTCATCATCATGCTCGTCACTTCTAGCTAATGCCTATTTGAAACGCAAATTATTTTAAGATTTATACAGTTGTAAAATGAGGGAAAAAGTTGGATAGAAAGAAAGGGAGAAACATACACCTAACAAACTGCATTTTTTTCTTAAAGATTGCTACAAATCTTAAGTTGGATTTAGGACCCTCAACGTTGGGTCTGCTCACCACCGTAGGCTGCAAGTTGAAGGACTGTAAAAGCAAAACTAAATCAGTCTTTAGTTTATCCAAAAGTTATGTTTCCCACATTTAAAAAGAGGAACAAAAGGAATGTTAACTAGGCCTATTTAAGGGTTGAGTTATTTGTTCAAACTTGAAAGTTTATCCAATATTTAGAACGGTTTGAACAAAAATATTAGGCAAAAAAATAAGCTTGGCAAAAAATTTGTTTAAAAAATTGGCCTAGCTTTAGACAAAGAATCTTAAGCTTGTGCCTGGCTCGAATAAAATTTTTTTTAATTACAAAATTTATATATTATAATATAATTATACATTATAATAATAGTTATAATTTCATTTTACTAATTATGAACTTGTTGAAATATTTTTATAATGAAAGTCATACCATACGTGTTTTAAAAAATACTAACAAAAAATTATTAAAAATCAAATTAAAAAACATATTTAAAAAATAAAAATATACATGGGTGCACTTAAACGGGCTTGCACTTAAGCAGGTTTGGACTATCTATTTACAAATATGGGCAAGCTTGGACCAAAGAACCTACCATATTTTGGGCTGGAACAAGTCCAACAAACCTATAATGTATTAATAATTTGCATGAGCTCAACCCAAACTCAAACCTGACTTGGCTTGGCTTATGAATAGGCTAATGTCAACCATTAGGGAGAGAAAGGCTAAACTTCATTACTATATGTTCCAAAATGAATCTCTTTCATCTACCTTTGGAATAAACAAAGGTTAAACCCGTTCAGTTATCTTTCCTACTGCAGAAAAAGAATTCTATTTTAGTTTCTATCTTTAAAAACTAGTAAAAGAGAAAGTGTATTTGATGGTCATGCTAATTCTCCCCGTGAAGTTGAAAAATCATGCTATAGTGTTGTATTCATGTTTATGCACTTTCCTTTTTAGCAACTGTTAAACCATGTCAAATGATGGCACCTGATGTCTATGAAGTCTTTCCCTTTACTAGTCCTTTACCTTGATTAGAAACTACTCTTCAACATTGGTAGGAAGATCCTTTGCTACCTTGGTTAGAATTTTCTCCTCTCTCTTAGTGGGGACATAAATATATCAGGAGGATTCCCATTTCACCTTCATAATATTGTTTTGAGTGCTCAAATGCCCTATCTTTTAAACTTGTATCAAGTACAAACTAGTTTATAGTATATTGTTTTTTCATGCTAAGATAAAGGAATATATCTAAAAGTTGTATCAATAATTGGTATTAGTAGTAAGTAACTAGATTCTAACCTATCATCCTCTATAGAAATGGAACCATATTTAAGGCTTTCAATGGATATTGTCGATAATGTTAAAAAGGTTTGAGTGTGCTCTATCTAAACATATACTGTTGCTACCATAGTTAGTAGGAGTACAAAAAAGGACTGAGCTGCATGAAATCATCTGCTAATTGATTAGAGACGTGACCAAACCTCTATTTACCATGCCATCTTACTTAAAAATCCTTTGAATTTCACCTAAAGCTTATTCTCAGTCTCTTATTTCCATTTTTCTGATTACCTTTTTTTTAAATCATCCAAAAACTGTAAATCTGCGAAAACAACTCGTGACTTCCACCTTTTTATTTGCAATCCTTCATAGCCCTAAAAGTTTTGGTTTTTGAATATACCTTTATTTACTATTCCATTTCCCTAAATTTCAAGCTACAAAACCCTCTATGTTACCCTAGCCTGAAACCCATAAGAGTAATCCTTTTTTTTTTGTTTAGATTCCTCGTTTGTTAGGTTATTGTGGTAGTTTTGTGGATTTTGTGTTGGTTTTTGACTTAATCTATGGTCTTTTCCATTTATCGTTAAAGGTAATTTAGGAAAAATTTATGCTATCAAGTAGTTGTCAGGAATAGCTTTTTCGAGGGGATGCAGAATAGCTATGCCGTCACTCTGATAAATGAAGCCAAAATAAACCATTTCGTGAGTTAAATAGTAGTATCATTGTATCTCGCTGAATCAGCCCCATAATGAAATTGCTATGTCATTGAACCAAACATGTCATAAAGCCACATAGACATGTATAAAATATTAAAGAAAAATAAATCACTCTCAGCACTCCAACCTGACCTAACCCAAGTGTCATGGTCTAGCATTAGAGTGCCTTAGTGTTGCCATGTCAACATCAATGCGAAGCAACATATGAGACCTGGTCTTTGGGATAGGTGATCTTTGATAGTACCAGGAAGGGGCACGATTGATGGTCACCTTAGAGTAGTCAACCTAGTGTAAGCTAGCGGGTGGACCTCATATAAAAGCATTTGAGTAGGTTGGTGGAGTGTGAAAATGATTCCTAGAAACATTGGGATCCATAGGGATGCCTTGAATTGGCCTCAGATTGGCTTGGCAAGAAAAGTGTCCTTATTTTAAACGCTGGAACGTTTCTTGGTAGTCGAGCTTTACAAACTTTTATGTTTTTTATAGGGAAAGATTAGAGTAAGCTTTCCACCACCTCTCACCTTGCAAGCGGGCAAGGCTTGTTTTGTGTAAGGAGCTGCTCCTAGGACATGTGTTGCTCAGGTGGAAAGGCACCAAGCTAAGTAAATTAAATGGTGTCTCCCTGAGATAGAATTTTGGGGATGCGTTAAGGCTAAATAGGCCTTGTATTATGCAATAGGCAAAAATGTGGGGTTAGACCACAACATCTACTATGCTCTACAGGTTCCTCTACCCATAATCTAAGAGGTTACTTGGGATTATTTGATGGTGCTTGCCTAGTAGGGACACGGAGATGAGATTATGGGACAAGTGAACTAGCAAGCAAACAAGTTGTTAGTCTCATATGGCTTATCGATAGTTGACATGTAAAGTGTGCTAGAGCTAAGATAGCATACACGAGCCCTCATAGGGATACGAGCATGAAGCTAGGCATCTATGTTGTGTGGGACTAGCCGTGAGTAAGGCTAGAAGTGTGGCCCAGGAGTGGCCATTCGAAACCATGTTAAGCCTTGTGAAACTCTTAGCTGGTTGCAGTGTAATTATTAAGTTGTCCCTTAGTGTTTCAGGCACAAAAGCAACAATGTTTGCGTGTAGGCATGGTGCTAGGTTCCCACCATATTGGATCCAATGTTCCCATGAAAAAAAGGCTAAGCTTCCCTATGTTGACCTTAAGGGTCGATGCTCAGACCCTCGAGTAGGAAGCGAGGTAGGGATATGATGATAGTGGTGTCCTCCCTCAATGAGATGCTGTGTTGCATATGACCTAAGAGGGTCGAGCTAGGAAAGGCTCTTATGCGTGGGGCGTAAAGAAAATGTGTGTCCATCGAAAAAATGGACTCAAGAAAGGCTAATCATGACTAGGAATAATTTGGGTGACAAATGATCATGTCGTTTCAATTACGAATAAATGATTCGTGACACCAGGCATGAAATATTATTTAGCATTGGGATTGGCTAAATTATCACTTGGACTAGCACTTTTTTCGCACCTAACGGTAAAGGTAGCAAAATGAACCCAAACTTAAAGATCCGATTTTGAACTCAAAATGACCCTGATTTGACCAAAAAGTCAATGGCTCGAACCTGAAAAAACCTGAACCCAAAATGGCCCAAACCCGAAATAATCTGAACTTGAAAGAACTCTAACCCAAAAAGACCCGAACCCAAAAGAACTTTGACCGAGCTCGACCTTAACCTAAACCCGAATTTAATACTAAAAATAAATATGATAAAATTATAATTAAATAATTTTTATAAAGCGAAAACTTTAATTTTCAATTTTTATTTTAATATTCTTTTAATAATTTAATTAAATATTAGAAACTTAATTTATATTTTATATATGATTAAACCTGTTCATAGGTCAAGTTAGGTCGCGACCGGAATTTTTTTTAAATCGCAAGCCTAGGTCCTTATTTAATTGCCCAGACCTACCCATTTAAGCTAGAATTACTGCTCATCACATTAAAATATATATTTTTTTATTACTATTTATATATTTTATAATTAAATTTAAATAAATATATGTTATTTTAATTTAATATCATTGTTCCGAGCTAGGCCAAGCTAGTCTGAAAAAAAAATATGAGAACTCGGGCCCACGCTCAATTAGGCCGGGTGGGTAGCTCGACCTTTAAGCAGGTCTATATATGACAAAATAATAATTTATCTAAAAGTAAATCATATTACGAGTCCTAAAAGTATTGTTAATAAAGCATATTACACATTTATCACATTTTCTTTAATTTAATCAGTTAAACTCATTAAATATTAAGAGTTTATATCTGTTAGTAGTAAAATTTTAAATACTTCTTTGAATATTATTATTATTAATATTTTTTGTAAGTAATGATATTAGAGTCTGATAATGTATAACAAAGTAATAAGGTAAATTAAAAAATATAGAAGCCATAATAGATAACACCATATCAAAAATGAAAAAAATCATAAGTTAGACTAACAACTAGACCTACCCATGAGTCGAACAGCTAGCCTAGCCTAGTAGACTTGACACGATTAGGCTCAGGTCTTAGATTTTATGTTCCAGGTAGACTAGACTCAAAGTAAAATTTTTTTAAATAAAATAATATATTTTTACTTAAATTTAATTATAAAATATATAAATATTAATATAAAAATAACTTTTTAATATTATGAACAATGGTTTATGCTTAAATAGGCAAGCCAAGCTAAATTTAGCCTTGAGCTTAGAATTCAAAATTTTTCGTGCCGTGTTTGGGCCTATAGAACCAAACTAAGATTTTTTTTAGGTTGAATCGAGCCAAATCAAGTCTAGGCTTAAAATTTAAAATAACATAAAAGTAATTATATTTAACATAAAATAAAAAAATGATATAAACATACTCGAACTCAAACTCAAATTCGAACTTGACTTAAACCCGAAAAAGTTTGAATCTAAATAAATCATAATCTGAATTAACCAAAATATGAATAAGTCTAAACTCAGATAAGTTCAAATTTTAAAAAAATTTAAATTTAATATAAATTCGAATTAAAATTAATCCAAACTTAAAAAATTTAAATTTTAAATAATACAATTTGAACTTACACGATTACCACCTCTACCTAAGGGTGGCATCTGATTGGTCTGTCAGCTTTCCCTACCGCGTGGACCTTGCGTCGTGTGAGCGAGTGAATGAGAGAACCGTCCTTTTCCGCTCCAAAGGAACATAAGAAAACCGTGTTGTGTTGTGCAATCAAAGCAAGAATTTTATTTATGTTATTTGTAAGCCAAGCTAAGCCAATCCATCTTCCGCTGTACGCTGTAGGTGTAGGAGTAGGACTATTTTATTTTAATTTTAGAAGAGCCCTCTCTTTCTTTCTCTCTGTGCATATTCTTCGCATGATCTGATCGCATCTCCTATGCACTGCTGCTTTTCGGGATTTCAGTTGCGAAGGAAGGATTATTCTGATTGAAATTAGTTTCTTATCCGATACATAGAAATCTCGAGACTTAGAGAGGTGGTAGAATTACGGATCTGGCTGCTCCATTTCGAGCTCGGCCGACGCTTTTTCTGCGGATGCCTTACTAGGAAGGAAGGCCACACACTAATTAGGTTAGTTTAATTTATCTCATTTTATCATTCATGATCTGATCGCATCTCCTATGCACTGCTGCTTTTCGGGATTTTAGTTGCGAAGGAAGGATTATTCTGATTGAATTTAGTTTCTCATCCGATACATAGAAATCTCGAGACTTAGAGAGGCGGTAGAATTACGGATCTGGCTGCTCCATTTCCAGCTCGGCCAACTTTTTTTCTGCAGATGCCTTACTAGGAAGGAAGGCCACACACTAATTAGGTTAGTTTAATTTATCTCATTTTATCATTCATGATCTGATCGCATCTCCTATGCACTGCTGCTTTTCGGGATTTTAGTTGCGAAGGAAGGATTATTCTGATTGAATTTAGTTTCTCATCCGATACATAGAAATCTCGAGACTTAGAGAGGCGGTGGAATTACGGATCTGGCTGCTCCATTTCCAGCTCGGCCAACGCCTTTTCTGCAGATGCCTTACTAGGAAGGAAGGCCACACGCTAATTAGGTTAGGTTAATTTATCTCATTTTATCATTCACGTTCTTTTATTTTCTTTCTTCTTTTAAGCCCCATTTCCGCTGTCAACTCAACTATGAAGATCTCATCTCATTTCTTTGCCATCCAATTATGTTTCCTGTTTCCTACTTTAATTATTTCTTCATAAATTGCTTGCCTTTACCGTAAAAACAGCCTTGAGGTTTTTATGGCAGGCAGATCTGAATTTTGAGTTATTTCAGTAGATTTTTTTTTTTTACTTGTTGGATTATAACTAATCCAGCTACCGATTATTGGGCGTAGATCCGCCATTATCATATTGATGTTTCTCTCGCTTTCTCACTAAATTTGGAATTGATTTTTTTTATTAATGTCTCCTTTCTGAATCTATCGGATCTCTCTCTCTCTCTCTCTCTCTCTCTCTCTCTCTCTCTCTCTCTATATATATATATATATATATATATATATA
>JBBYHM010000006.1:20210317-20221892 GCA_038381775.1 Adansonia rubrostipa
CCCCAACCCCAAACCCTAACCCCAACCCGAAACCCCAACCCTAAACCCTAAACCCTAAACTCTAAACCCTAAACCCTAAACCCTAAACCCCAAACCCCAAACCCCAACCCCAAACCCCAAACCCCAAACCCCAAACCCTAAACCCTATATTAACTTGAATACACAGTCCCACATTACAATGCCTAAATACACAGTCCCATAATATAAGCCTAAATACCTTCTTAGGATGCCTAAATGCCTAAATAGCATTTCTTTCTGGCTACTTTCAAGTGTCCTTTACCCAAGACATATTTGTTATCTAATAGGAAGCTAACTTGCTTATATTTTCTAATGAAATTTCACCTTTCTAGTTATTTTGCTCTCTTAACAAAGTTAATGGCTTGAATGAACACTATTGCTCGATCCTTGCCCTAAGAAGAAGCTTTAGGTTGTTCCACAGTGATTTGCAGTTAATGACAGGAACTTTGGCAACAAATAAGATGTTTGTTTCAAAGGTAATAGTCCTAGAACACTTAAGCATCAAGACTATTGTTACGTGTTGCCTCCTAAGTTACTTTCTTCTTATTATTTAGTCATGTATACTATTACTACTGTTGTTACTAAGTTGTTGCTTCCACTATTCATAATATTGAAATTTTGGTTTGGTTTCTTCTTTTTTATTCGTCGCATCTTCCCCCTTAAATAAACATGCAATTTCTTGTCTGAATTTTAGGGCTACAAGGTTATTTTGTATGTTTCCAAACCGAGTTGTTAGCATTAGGATTCTTTTGTTTGTCAAATCTGAAATTGTCTATTTTTGTCTATTTAAACTTGTATAGATACAAGCGAATTAATATTTAAAAAAATTTTATATTTAAGCCTTCAAATTTTATATATCCAAAAATGTGCTATATGAAAGTTAAAATTTAACCCAAGTGAAGGATTTTTCTTTTAAATGTTCATTCCTTCTAAACTTTTTGATTCATTTTAATAAAAGAATATACATATTTTGTTAATTTAGTATATATAATCATAAATGTTAAAATATAAATATCTAGTGTATCTTTAAGTTGAAACGTAACGACAATCAATTACTCTAAATTGTTTCATTTTTATTTTCTCTTCATTTTAGTTTTAAACTTTTTCCTTGTTTACCAAAATTTTAAAATGCATAATCTCAACTCTAATTTGTTTCATTTTTATTTTCTTTTCATTTTAGTTTTAAACTTTTTCCTTATTCACCAAAATCTATAAAATGCATAATTTCATTTCTAATTTGTTTCATTTTTAATTTTTTTCATTTTAGTTTTAAACTTCTTTGTTCTTATTGACCAAAATATATAGAATGCATAATTTCATGTAAAAAATTCTATTAGTAAATAAATCGAGATTAATGTAAATACTTATACTACTTAATTTAAGCCCAATCAAATTAAAAGTTTTACGTGATCATGTAATATTTGTACTAAATGTATATTTTTAAATTTATTGATTTTGCTTTCAATAATAAATTATGTTATTTATCGGGATTAGTTGGATCGGTTTCCGCTTTTTGGAGTTTGATGTTTCTTTCCAGATTGATTTAATGTATAAGAAAGCAAATTTTTAATCACAACGCCACCAACTGAAGAAGAAATTAATGTCCTATTTTTAAGAATAAATTTTACACCAGAATCTTGTTTTTTTATTGAGGCTTGTATCAACTCTCGTCTGTTCTGGTTTTGTTAACAAAGTCATATTATGGGACTGGTAATTACGCATTTTAAGAGGGTGTTCAACTTAATATAGCTCGTATTCCATAAAATTGCTTAAAATGTTATGTATCTTTAGCGTAATTGAATAGTCACTCGTAACAACTAAATGGCTATTAGGAATGACTATTTAAGCATTTTGAAAGGTTATTCAAGCTAATATAGTGGGGATCGATATTCAGGCATTATTCGAGGGCATTCATACTAATACAGTGTAGTTGCTTATAGGTCCTAGATTGGATATCAAGTTTTGTACTAACGATATTTTTCCAGATGCCTCGTCTTCTTCTAGTGTGATCATGGTGGAAATTTGCATTTTTTCCACTATTTCTAGAATTTTGTTTCTTCCGTCTCCTAATTTTCTGTTCTTGCCCTTATTTTGCAATTTTCCTTTCTCCTTAAGTGCAAATGCACCTTCTGTTGAATCATCTTGCCTAATAGCTCTCCTTTGCTCTTGTACCTCGAGAGCATTCATTAATTTGACCAAAAAATCTTAGCCAATTCTTTGGAGTCTTCAAGTGAAAAAATTTTAGATTCAAACTTCTCAGGTAAACTGACAAGCACTTTTTCAACAACTTTATTGTCTGGCATCTCTTCTCTAAGTAACCTAAGCTTGTTCGCTATCTTCATGAGTCTGTCTTTATACTCCTTTGTAGTTTCAGATTCTTTCATCTTTAGAACTTTGTATTCTTTTTGAAATTTAGCACCTACATTTGTTTGGTTTTGTCACTGCCTAGGAACTCCTCCTTGATAATTTCGCAAGCTTGTTTTGTTATCTCATATGTCATGATTCTAATGAAAAATTCATTAGAAATCGATGACTCAATACAACTTTTGGCTTTGTATCTCTGACTTCTTTTCATTGTAATTCTTCATTTGAGCTATAGGTGGATTGCTTGTAAGTTGGGATAGTTCCTTCTCATTTTCAACCACTTCCCAAAGATCAAAAGTTTTAAAATATGTCTTCATTTTAACAACCCATATTTGATAGTTTTTACTCCAGAAAATAGGTCGTTGAGGCAAAAGACAACTACTTGAAACCATTTTTGGTTGGCAAATGTTCACTGATTTTTTTATCACTTAACTCTCAATAATGTAGGTCCTTTACAACCATATGAAGGCTTTTGATACCATTTGATGGATTTGTAGAGAGAAAACTAAATATGAAATGGAGAGAAAATGCTAGAGATAAACATGGAGAGCAAAAAATAGAGAGAGAATAGAAGAAAACTAGCTTTCTTTGGAACTATCTCTTGTTTTTGTGAGCTTAAAGTTTCATTTCTATTTATAGTGCTTGTATATTACAAACAAACAAAAATGATTTTAAAGCTTATGACTAGTCATATCACAAAGATATGGCCTATGACTATTTAAATTATACGAATATTGCCAAAGGCAAATTAAATCATAAAAATAAAGCTTAAGATATATTAAATCTTTAAAGATATGACCTATGAAGATATGATTTATGACTTCTCACTTTATGAAAATAAAATCTAATCAAATTATAAAAATTATAAAATATTTCAAGCGAAAAGACAAATCAATAACGAATATAATCATGTGTTGATGAAAAAATACCACTAAACGTATCTAAACTATGTACTTTCAGCACAAAAGAAAAAGCAGCTAATGTAGTTGTGATCTGTCTGACTTAAGGTTACACCAGCTGCTGGCGTAATCAAACCTGATCAATTTGTGGAGGTCTCAATCCATCATGAAGAATTCCATACCCTAGAAAATCTTGTTGATGGCATCCCACAGAATTGGTGGTGTGAAGACACTCGGGATAAGGAAGTAATATTGACAGTGATTATACACGGAAGTCGTTCTATGGAAGCAAGAAGTCATCACACCCGGGTGCTCACTGCTTCTCAGCAAAGACGGTCTGCATTGACTCCAAATCCAATGCTACAGGAAAGGCCAAGGAGGCAGTCTTCGTCGCTCTGAACTTCGTCAGCTCAGCGGTTCCTCAGATACGACCGATGATCTCTGGAATTTGCATAACCCTTGAAGGTAGAAGTAAGGTCTGAGAGTATGCAAAGCAGACAGGCAACAACTGGAGGGAGCGCTAAGGCAGTGATGTCTATGTATTGCCTCAGGAATTCATTCCCTTTATTGACAACTGCAATTCCTCAGTTCTTGATATAAAGACAAAATACTAAAGAAGCATGCATGGTCACTGTTTTGACAAGCAGTTGGCAGTGGTTTTATATATTTGTTAATTTGTTGTCATTTCTTACATTTTTAGAATCCCATCCACATCCTTTTGACTCCTCACCAACACTATTGCTTCAAGGAAGGAAGGGAGCTCAATGTAATATTCCTGGACCATTTATTTACTAAAGATTGCGATAAGCAGAACACCTGGTTGGTTGTCTCAGTTAGAATTAATATTTTTGAAAGTCTACAAATTGGAAGTCATATTAAAAGGTAGGAGCTAACTGTCTTCTTCTTCTTCTTCTTTTTTATAGTTTCTCCTTGTCTGTTGTACAGGAAATAATAGTACTAGTACTCCATATAGTGGTAGATACTACTGATGACCGTCACCATCCTGACTGCTTAATTTTCAGAGCAGAGAGCACATATGAAAGATGCATATCCCGCCACCGCAACTGCAAACGAGGACTACTTAAGATAGAGCCCATTTCCTGGAGCAATTAAAGTATGTTTAGTTAATTTGTAATTAAAACTTCGTCAGACCTGAACTGAGAACAACTTTTACTGATATGGAGTACTTGCTTTCATACCTGAAAAGGTCTAGTTAACACAAGTTTATTTCTATGGCTGTAGGCTTGTCTCCTGCTTTATCTGGAACACAACTGACATATTTTAGGATAGATTGTTCTCTCGGGGAAGGGTCCAACAAGCTCAGCCTTGTTCCTAAAAGCAACGTATGAAACAGAAACGTGCCATTAGATAGGCTCCTTTTGATGAACTATGAAGGATCATATCAATTAATTCTAATATTTTGAGGAAATGTGAAGTTACATTATTTTGAACTTGAAACCAAGCAAGCTCTGGAAGGAAAGGAATACATACATGATCTTTGTTTACAATTCTTAAGGCTCCAGCCAAATCTGCTAAAGGTCTAAAAGTAAATTCAGATCTAGATCCAAGCTCATAGTCCTAGCTATGCTTAAAAACTGAAAATTAGAAAGTCAAGGCAAGCTGCCCCTAGAAAGAAAAAAGAAACACTTTAAGCTTTGCGGATAACATTATGGTCTTCACCAATGGCAAGTAAGATTCAATATCGAATCTGTATTCAAAATTTCAGAAGTTTTATTCTCTCTCTGGCTTGCAGCTTAATAATACAGGATCGGAAATATTCCAAGCAAATGTAGGTCCTATGATGCTGCAGCGTATTTAACAGAACACTGGATTCAAGTTGGGGAAGCTCCAAGTCAGATATTTAGCTATCCCATTGATCTCTGGCAGATTGACAGGAAGCCACTGTGATCTTCTAAATCAGAAAATATCAAGGAGGATTAATAGCTTGGACAGCAACCATTGATCATTTCTCGAAGAAAATCAACTAGTCAAAGCAATCCAGAGGAACTATTTCAGCTCATAGCTGAAGCTGTAAAGGCTTGTTTCTGCATTTTTCCTAGCATTTTTGAAATTACTGTTAGAGTGTATTAGCTAAGGTTGACAATTTGTTAAGCTTCATGTGGCATTTTTCCAGCTTTTTTTTTTTTTTTTTGGATTTTGGAATAAAAGTTTCAATTATCCAAAAGAGAAAAATAAGGAAAGACCGAAAAGGCAGCGGCAGCAATAAAATAGCAGGCAATTCAAATACCCTGTTCCATGGATTAATATTTCTGTTTGTGGTTGGTTCGTTACGAGGAAGGATTTACTGAACATTACAGCACAGAGGAACAGAGTTTTGTCCGTTTAATTCGCTGGGCGGCTTCCCAGTTCCTGACTTGTGGCTTCGGCTTTGGCTTTGACTTGCCAAATTTCTCCTTTGTCTGTTCTATGATCTTAGTACAGAGCAAAGCAGGTTGATTGGTTCCTCCAAAAATAAAAATTCACGTCTCCTACCATTCCTTCCTTCATATATGCCTTTCATTACCCTCCTCTCTTCTCTCCCATCTCAGCATATCAATTTTTAATTAAATAGCAGGTAGAGGTAGGTTAGTAGATACATCATCATCAAAATCAACATATAGAAAAAATAATAATTTCTTTAAAAAAAAATAAAGACACATTGTTTTCTATACCAGGTCTGGTCTGTCTGTCTATGATAATAAAGAATACAAAATAACACTAATAACAACACATAAATTTGCAAGTGGGAGTGGAGGGAAGGCAGAAATCAGGACAGATTCCGCACCACGCGAAGCCAAGCCAACGCCATTGCTCTTCCTCTATCTACCAACCAAGCATCTATTGAGTCTGACCCATGAATGAAAATTATAACAAATAACCTCATTTTTAAGGTTTTTTATTCAATTAAATGTCACCCAAAACTGGTTTATCTCCGTCACTATCCAACAACTCCCTCTCCTCCCTGCAACAAATTACAACCAAGTGCGTCAGATTCATACTGCACCTACAGCAGTAAAACTAATTAATACACCATAAAACTTCTCCAATCAAAGTATAACTTGCGGAGCCCATATTCTACAAATTAGAATAGATACACCTACACTTCCTCTCTTCAGTCACAAAAAATCAATCATATTAATACAAGGCTTTCCATTTATTCTTTATGCTCTCATCTAAGACTTCACGCCCTATTTCCTTGATAAATAATCCACCAAGAGGAACAGGTTTGGTCCAGGTAGCCAATCAGCTTTCCAACCCAAAAAATCTCTCATAAAATTAGCACACAAGGATGTCCTTAATGCAAAATGAGCAACTACAATTATTACCAATGACAACACTACTTTTTTAAGGAACTTATACAGCAATAAAAAAGAACAGGAAACATTTTCAAAATTAAGAAACTTCAAGAAAAGAAAAAAGGCACCACATACTCCCAGAAACTTTTAAATGGGAAGAAGCGGCTGTCTCTCATCAGATCCAACATGATGACTAGCCTGAAAAGAGACAAATTAAAAACATTAAGTTGGAGTGCAACAAACAATCACAAAAGACCCTCTCCCAGGGAAAGATAACTACTTCACAGAAAATTAATACCTCTTCATTTGCTCCTGCTGCCATATTCATGAAAGATTCTTTGGACCTGAAATATATATTGGACAAAAGAAAAATAACAAAAAAACTTGTAATTCCCACGCAAGAACTAACTTAATTGAAACATTTTTCCATATTTTGTATGCATAAAAATCATTGAATTGGGTTCTTCAGCCAAATTCTAGTTAGAATGCTGCTAAAGGAGGTAAAACCATTATCCTTGCAGCATTCATCTGAAACATGAAGCAGGAACAGTCTAACTTAGACCATTGAGGACTGGTAAAGGCAAAATATTAAAAAAAATAAACACCAAATTCAAGCAATAGCACAATCATCACAAAATATTCATCTAAAAGATTTGTAGGGAAATGGAAGAGAGGATCTAAAAGATTTGTAGGGAAATGGAAGAGAAGGCTAATTTATATACCTGTAGTTGTCTTGATAATCTACCATTTCCAGCTTCCCATTCTCTTGTTCTTCTTTGACTTTGGAAAGAGGTGAAAAGAACTATAGAGAAAAGTAAAACATCAGAATAATCCCACAAACAAAAGAAAAGCAAGCAGAATTCTCAAAATTTTCAATACTAAGCTAGTCATCAATAAGGCAGCATCCTTACTAATTACCTGGTGCATTGAGATGAACACAATTGAAATTCCTAGGATGAAGTTGATGGTCAAAGTATGGCCAAATAGTGCAGCAGATGCTATGCCAGTAAAGATTGTAGCAACAGTTGAAGAGTACTTCTTCAAAATTGTGTCTGAATGCACAGAACAATGAGTTGAGAACAATAATTTATATGTCTGGAAAACAAAAATGGTTGGATGCTTATTGAAGCTACCTTTTAGTTAGTTCTGATTCCATTCAAGCTTAGAAGAAAATTAATGAAATTAGGTAAGTTATTAGTGTATTACCTGCATATTTGAAGAAAAAAGAGGATAAAATTCCCTGGGCTGCATTGTTACATATAAGAAACATGGTAGCTTTTGAATGCCCTTGTAGGATATCAAAGCTACTAGGACCTGAAAGAATCCAAATGAGAACATCAGAATATCATTTACACAAACGAAGATTTACAACTGGCTTAATAGTTGCTTATTCAGGCAATAATAATTGCCGGAGGAATAAACAATAAACCTTCTACCACCAGAAAAAATTTTGAGGCACAAAGCTTGTTCAGAATTGAAGCACTTAAAGATGAATTTGAAGAAACTAACCTAGACCAAAGGTAATTTAACTTTATAGCCAATAGTTCTTCTGCATAAACATTTAGTTGCTTAACAGAATTGAATATTGTAATGTTTTACCATACCTTTGATGATGGCTGTCCCAAGTATTGCCAGAAAGTTAAATATAGCACCATAAC
Organism: Adansonia rubrostipa; assembly: GCA_038381775.1. Lineage (NCBI taxonomy): Eukaryota > Viridiplantae > Streptophyta > Magnoliopsida > Malvales > Malvaceae > Adansonia > Adansonia rubrostipa. Next base: position 20,218,553 of record JBBYHM010000006.1, read on the forward strand.
CATATAAAAATAAGTTCTGCAAACAAAACAAGAGCAAAAAAAATTAGAGGATAACCATATAAAAGTAATTCTTTAGCCTTTCTTTAGGGACCAGGCCAAAGAGCAAAATTCTAGTGCTTCCATTTAAATCCTTCAATGACCATGCTAGTTGGCTGCACATACCAACGACTGTAGCAAAGAGAAACCCTTTTCATAATGTTTACAGAAAATTGAACTTCCTTATATCTGAGTAAATATAATGTCAAGATACACTACACTAACCTTAAGGAAGAAAAGATACTATGCTCTTGTAGACATAGCAGGTATAAAGACCACAATAGTTATTACAATTCTAACATCAAACCAATCACTACCATTGAAACTGACATGAGATAGTTCTGAAAGCATTTCTCAGAACAGAATAGTGACCATCGATGCTAAGAAGTCTAAAAAATCACCTGAAGATAGATGCTTGTCTCATACTGACTCTTAAGGGCATACTCATTGTAGACAGAGGCCAAAGATGGAACAGTTACCTGAAAGATTATGTCTAATGTTAAGCTTCCAGCATGTGTAAAATCATATACCGGGGGAAAAAACAAAGATACAAAAGAATAATGAACAAAAAACCGTTTTTGGTCAAAACTGATTGCACGGCCCACAAATCAAAGACATCACTAAATATAAATCACAAATACCCGAAAGTACTTACAAAGATCAAAGTGTAGAGGTAAGCACCCGTTGTAACAGGAAGGCCCAATGCTGTAGTACCCTCAGGTAAAGAACGCAGCTGATTTACACTAATTCCAATAAGCAACAGAGCAAGAGCTTCCCACTGCAAAATAAAACAAATTAGCCACAAACCTATCATGTAACAAAGATGCCAAAACCAGAATCAGATGTGCACCTAGTGCATAAAAATTATAGTATTCACGTACACTTTCTTCCATTGAATTTTTTGAAGCAAATGATAAGATTCGAATCTAACCTGTATCACAGAAAATCTACGTCTCATTATCATCTTCAGCAGAACAGCAATTACCAAAACCTGCATGTTCACGGAGCAAATATAGAGAATTTTACAAGGTGCACAAGCAATTGTTTAAAAGAAAAAACTATTTCCAATATCTCAGAGGAATGAAACAAAAATTCCTCCAAATTGCACTATGCAAGGAAGTAACAGCATGGCTGAACTGGAAACAATGTTGAGGCAAATTAGAGGCAATAAATAGTAAGAACTTGTTAAAATTTGGCATGTCCCAATTTGAACCAAGCTCTCTGTATCCAAATTCCAAAATACCATAAACTCTAAGAAAAGGAGCACAAAAGATGCATAATCAAGCAATGAATTACCCAGCAAATTGTAACCCCAATTTAACTCTTATCAGGAATGAATTTATAATTGCCGAGAAAAAAGAATTCTGAAAACTTAAAAATTGTCTGCTTGAGGAATAAACTAGCCAGCAAATGTTAGCAACGGTGGAGTAATAGTACTACAGAATTGCTCATCACCAAAAGACAAAGAAAAGTTCCGAGATCTAAGCACACAAACAAATTGAAGATAACAGCTTCAGTAGGAACCAAAGTTTGATAGATTATTACGAACAAAATTACCTTGAGGTTGCTCAACATCTTCACGGTCGCAGGATTGAAATAAAGCTGCAATAAGCAATTGACACTAATTAGTTAAGACTTATGACCTTTATCATGCTAAAAACAGATCCAAGAAGGAAGACAATGCCAGACAATATATAGATAATTAAACAAACAGACAATAGCAATATTACCAAAAAGGCATTAATTAAATGCTATGGGGAAACTTTTAAAGAAATATACCTGCATGATGAACTTCAGATAGTTATTGATGGCATACAGAAATGCTGGAACTGCCAGGAGAATATTGTTCCGAGCTGCCTGCAAGAAATGATGCTCATTGCTAGGGTTATTTTATGAAAAATGAATCATTTCAAAATTACACCTTTTGGAGCCAAGAATAATAAAGCATTGTCAGTATGTAGTAGACATGATTTACGTGCAAAATGATAGCTGAACTAGGCAATTAGTAGCTTCAAATAAAAATGTTCAAACTTACAGACTTTTACTACAACAACTTATCCTAGTAATCCAACTTTGCACGTCATCAACAAATTTGTACCTGCATGAATGTGGAAATTGACAGAAGGGGCTTTTCGCCAACTTTCTGATGTCTAGCCTGTAAACATGTAAAAGTTGGTTTTAATGAATTGCTGAAAAGTTCATTTAACTCCTACATGCAAATATTCTCCTCCTCCACTAGCAAACACACAATATGCAAACAAGCATCCAGAGTGTACTTCTGAATCAATTTTATCAACATCAAATAGAATAGTTGCTTCAGTCACATGATAAAACCGTATAAAGTTCAACAGACATTAGGACAATTTAATGAGGGAATGCCCTGTTCACCTTAAAGATCAATCCCAATATATCCAAGTAGAAATCAAAGAAAGATAAAAACAAGTTAAGCAATGAAGAAACAATTTGTATTTACCTGAAAAATGAGCATAACAACTGCAAATAGAACCTTTGCGACCTCCGTCAAAAAGTTAACACTAATGGGGCTAAACATGAAGCGCCCATCCACCTTGGACATATAAACCAAAATAGGCTGACAGGAACAGAGAATATCAAACAAGATTGAGAGGCTAGCAACCATGACAAGCTAAAATGCCTAATTGCAGAATAGTGATAACAAAAAATTGAGGAAAGGGTAGGGGGCAGACAAATAGGTATGATTATAAAGAAATGTAATAAAAGCAGAAATTGATAATGAATTACCTGGAAACCAACCAGAACACAATCGCCTACTACCAAGAGGACATTAAGGGCACGTTGCTTAGACGATACCCTGATTTTATGGCGGTCATAAGCCCTAGACACGGCTCGGGTAGTAGGGGAAACCAACTTCGAATGGCAGACACTGCATTCTATCATTCCGTTTTTCATTGGTTTGCCCCAAATCTGTAATAACTACACAAAATAAAATCAAACAAAGAAAAATAAGGCATGTCGAAGTAATTTAGGCAGAGAGACAACAAATAGTAAATGCTAACACCCAAATAAACAAAACATTTGTGAAATGCAAAAGCTAGTACAAGTCAGTCACACCGACCCGACATTCTAAGATATAAAGTGAATATGGATGCCAAAGTTCGGTCACAATTTAAAAATCTGAAAATCAGCGGAGCCTTATACGAGTCGCCGAAACCATAAGCGATTAAGCCATCTAAATTGTTTTCGATCAAATATATATATATATATATATATATATATATAGAGAGAGAGAGAGAGAGAGAGAGAGAGAGAGAGAGAGAGAGAGAGA
>JBBYHM010000007.1:25711-38078 GCA_038381775.1 Adansonia rubrostipa
TATTTTCGGGGCACTTTAGATGGACAGCTGATTTGGTTTTGCCATTTCCACTTCCATCTTTAGGTACCCACTCCTGGTCAACCATGGGGTAGTCCTCCGCAACGAGAGAACATACGCCAGATGTTTTGCGTTTTGACAATGTAATTTTTGTTGGATCTCCACCTTTCTCCTCAAAGATCACCAAAATGTTTCCAGATGGCTTGAACCAAGAACGTGGAACATGGTACCTGGTCAATAAGAAAAACACAATTTTAGCCAGACAAAATACCAACTCAGTTAAAAGCAACTAGGTTGCTAAGAGACCAACACAATCAGCAGCTAAATATAATTAGTATGATAAGTTGAATATTGAATAAAGTTTACAGTATCTCCAGAATACATGCTATTTTTGTTTCCTTGTGATACTAAATGTTCAACATTGTATTCCATCTTTTCCAAGCAATTTAATTATTCTCTTTTAAAAAGTTTGAAAACCCTCAAAGTTTTGGAAAAATGCTTAAATAAAATATAGAGAGAAAATAGATGGAAACGATAGTCTCAAATAACTATTACAATCTTAATTGCAAAGTATGGGACTGGGATCCACATGGGAAAATAAAGGATTTCCTTGTGGGGTTTACATGGACCTTGGCTCTCTCACCCTAATAGCTAGCTTTTGGGGTGTGATTTTTCAAAGATCCATATCAAGTAGTGGCCTGGACGCAACCAAAAAATAAATAAATAAATAAAACACGAAAGGGTGATAGACGTGACCAACAAGGACGTTGGTCCTCCAAGGGTGGCTTTGTGTTACAATCCCAATTGCACGTATGGGACTTGGTTCAAAGGTCCATATCAATAACGGAAGGTACTAGATTTAAAATTCCAAGACAAAAGGAATTTGAGCTATTTAAACCATTCTGTATTCATAAGTTTTGGTTGACATCCAACAACCAAAAGCGTACTCAAGTTTTCTTAAAGATTTGGAAAGCAATAGCTTGTTACACATAATGTTTATTAATAGATAGAGCTAAAATGTACATTGCCTTTAATTTACTGAAAACTTAGAATAGCATTTTTGTAGGAAAAACCCCAAGAAGCTGAACATATGGAGATATAAATCAGAGGATGTAGACTAAGATAACACGAAAGATGGAGAGCAAGCAACTTTTTGCCATAATGATGATTTATTTACATGCCTGATCAATTGTTTTATTTCTTAATCTTGGAAACCTGAAATATTTGGCAAATATTCCTGCTTTTGTTAATGTAACTTTTTTGGTATATTAACCCCATATATCCTTTTGTGAGTTTTTTTTTTCAATAACAAAATGTATGGTCAAGGAGATTTTATTACTAACACCTATATATTTAATGCATTACTATGAGTTCTTGAGAAACAATGTTTTAATTATCTTTTGATTGGGCTTACCATCTTTGTGTTGGTTCTCCGCAACCAGTAAGGCATTTGTCTGGGAAGAATTTTCCTCTGTAGTCACATTCCTCTACACACTTCTCGTGTTTAGAACTTTCTATTGGCCAGTATCTTCCGATCTCTTCTCCATTTAACCAGGCTAGACCTTTTCCCATATGAACCATATCCAGACCAACTGGTTCATCCCCCGATGGTGGATCCACAACAACCTGCCATAGCTTGAGTACTTAAATTCTTTCCTCTTTTTTTTTTTTTTTTCTTTTAATGTCGAAAATTGCTTGAATAAGCAATAAAACATTTACCTCCAAAACAATATTTATAATGAATAAATTAAGTCTGAACAGGAAATAGGGCTCTTTTCTGAATCTCTACCTTGTACCAAGTCAGAGGTTGATTTTTTGGTGGTTCTGAGGTTAACACCCAATTTACGCCATTCGAACTGTCAGGCTTGTATATGCCCAAGTGTTCCCCTTGCAATCCAATCTGCATAAGGCATAACAAAGATGAAAAAGGCTATCAGAATTTTAAAGGCTATAACTATTTTGTGAATATTTCTCTCTCCAGCTTTTAAATATGATATTCTAGCCCTTTCAAGGCTTCAGAAGATAAGAGATGCATCCATTTGAAAACAAATGCTTGGAACCTATGGCCACATCAACCTCAGCCTTTCATTGTTTTGGATGTGAGGCAAGAATTTAAAAAGAGGAAAATCAAGGGTAAGAGGGCTCAATAAACAAGTGAATCCTTCTATATATTAATGTTAATTAGAATTTATTTTTCATTTTATTTCTTTCTTTCTTTCTTAGTTCTCAGCTTGTTAAAAAGTCACATGATTAATATGTGATATTTGACTGGCTAGGATAGCCCATCTTGAACAATTAGATTCCTAGCATCAAACACTATGAATGTACAGCTACTTCGCGACAGCATAAATAACTTTCTATGTTTTAAAGTGATATTATGGTAATTTTATTGTATTGTTTAAGAATTATATAGTAGAGTACAATAAACCAGAACTCAAGATCTGTTTTGTCTGACATTTTTTCAGCAATTTCCAGCTTCTAGACTCTGCTGTGTTTGTTTCTTCCTTAGCACAAAGATTAGAGGAATCTAAGATTGTAAAACTGACTAAAATCCACAAATCATGCAAATATTATCTTGGGATAAAAACTTGAAAATTTGAAATTAATATTTGGTCCTAAAATTTAAGGGGTGCTTTTCTTTAACGCACTTCTGATGTCGATGTTGTTATCAAAAAATTCTTTAGTATTAGAAGACTAAATTTGCCAAAGACTCATGAAATATTTCAAGCTCAGGACCAATTTAAAAAAACTCCCCACAGAGAACATCCGTTTCGGAAGCATATATATTCAAAGCCTGAATTTAGAAAAAGTGACTTTATTTACTTTTGTGGGCTTTTTTCATTTGATTTATTTTATTGCACCTTATTCGGTATTTAGGCTTGCCATATTAATGGGCTTATTAAAACCAAGGTTCATGAAGCTCATATATAGAGGTTTTGTTTATTGACATTTTGAAATCAGATCCGAGTTATGCAATTGAGATCTTCAGATATAGAGTGTAATTATCCTAGAATTTTTGTTCTACACCAGCTTCTTAATAGCTAAAAGTACCTAATCACAAGAAAGAGTAAACTTAAATTCCTCAAGGATTTTAAGTTTTCTCATCAGCAAATGGAGGTCATCTTAAGTAAAGGTAAAGCCGAGAAGGCAAAGAAAATTATTTAGGGTGTTAACTAAAATGGCCAAAACTTCAAAGGTCTCCCCAACTACTATCCTCAAAATTTCATCCAACTTACAGTTAGCACCATCAAGACTTTGACCATCAAGTAAAGCTGGATATGAAAGAAATTATTATGGCCCTACTGAATAAAGCGAAATACCTTGTAGGTCCAGCTAGACATAGACAAATCCAATGTTCCATTGTTGAGCCCCTCGATCTTGACACTTGTTAGTCCTGCTCCTACCCATTCATATAATCCTCCTGCATTCTAAAACCAGGAATACTCCGACTTTCAAAAGCATATCATCGAAGAGTAAAGAACATAAAGTTCTCGGTTAATCATTCAAAACAATACTATAACTAGTGTAATAATAGAAGGAAAGAAGAGAATTATCAAAACTAACTTGCTTGCAAACATGATTGCATATATAAAAGACATTGCAATTTAAAGCCCAAGATTAGATGTGGGGGGAGGAAAAATAAGGAGAATCGAGATATTCCACTATTAGTCAGAGAAGATTCGAAGGTGCAAGACACAGAACTCAAAAAATCATTGATGAACGGACAGTCCCTAAGCACTGTTAGCTCACAACCTCTCTAGAATAGTTCTTTCCAGCGATTGTAGCCATCAGAAACCCCGTTGACTCCATTCTAAATCCAGTTTATGATCCACAGATACTGCAGACACTAGGATAGGACCCAATCACAGTCAACGTGATCGACAATTAGCCCCAACACAAAGAATTCAGATGAAAGAAAAAAGTTCAAGAAAACATCATACAATGTATATGGGTTCGATAGATAGTTTCATTATTTTGAGCATAACTTAAGAATTGTTAACTTATACTTATAAGCAAGAAACAAAATGATAAATCTCAAGAAGATTTTGTTTTTAAGGACATGTTTGACACTAATCATGGATATTTAAGGACAATCTTGAGGATTTTTACTTATCAACAAAGTATCAACTGGTCCTAATAAAGAGATTCATATTGAAGGCAAGCTGTTTAAAATATCAGAGGGATCACCCTTGTGCAAGGGTAGGGAGCCAAAATCAGATCAACTGGATATAAATAATGTAATCTCCTAAGTTTCCTATAATTTCTTATTTTTAGGTACTTATCTCCTATGGTTCCAAAGCCAAGGGGGAAGAGGGATTTACTTGTAACTTGGACCTTATCTCTCCTAAAGAGATGTAAGAACTACTAGGTCAAGCCTTGATTGTTAAACACCCTCTACATTTAGTCCAAGGAGAAATTCACCAACGAAAGAGGGGGGAAAAAAGAAGATAAGTGGACAAAAGTATCTTCTTAAATTAAGCCCAAAACTAGCTATGACACAGGTTAGGCCATTAAAGTATCAGGACTGCATGCAATATTTCATGATATTATAAATTAGTTAAAAAGATGGAAGAACATGCATAACTAGACTGCCTAGTATGACGTTAACAATAAGTCAAATGGATACTAAAATCTGAAAGTAGGCATCAAAGGAGCAAAGCTTGTCGAGTGCTGCAATAGAACTCAAAACAATATTTGAATCCTTTACACAAACATGCAAGCAAGAATGTGTTTTACATGTACAAATAAAGAAGAATAACTGACCTGTAGGCCTACAGTCATGCTTAACAGTGCAATTTCATTCTTCCCCGCCTTGAGAGAAATTGGATTCTCAAATTTGAAGGGTGAATGTGAGCCATTTCCAGAAGCACTACCTGTAAATTTTCCACATCGTAGACCCATAGAATACTTGAGGAAATACAGTATTGTTCAAATTATAATTTGCAAAATATATCAATTAATGGAATGCAATAACTAAAAAGCAAGGCTAACGTGTGTCTGTGCGCAGGCGCATATGAATGTATTAATAGGAACATCTCTAAAAACACTACCAAAAAGTGGAACTTATGATGGTAAAATAGTACCTATATATCCAATGCAGCAATTAGCTTAGTCATTAATGATCCGTTAGGCTTTAAAGATACATTCTCTTAAACATCTGACCTAAAACCAATTGGCAATAGGTGTAGGAGCCCAACTTAAACATAAGACCACAGGAAACCTAATACTTAATAGATGTGGGATAACACCACTGAACACTACCCATCCTGTGTAGCTTACAGGGCTTACACGTGGACAATCTCACCAGGAGTCGTAACACCACTTGACACTCCCCTTACGTGCAGCTCACAAGGCTTACACGTGGACAACTTTACTAACAACACGTTTGGTTCAATAGAATGGAATAAAAACGGAATGAAATAGCTATTCAATAGGAATGGAATAAAGGAGGAACATGTATTAAATAGTTTGGTCGGTTGCACGGAATAGAGTAGGAATAGTATGAAATTGTTTAGTTGGTTAAAATGATGTTAAGAATAGATCCGGAATGGATATAAAAAATACTATTTTATCATTATATTAAATTAAATAATTAATATACAAAAATATTAATTTAATTATAATTTATAAACATAATATTATAATAATTTAATATTAAAATATTAACTTGTTTTTTAATTTCTTATAAAATAATATGTAAACATATTTTATATTCTAAAATTAATATATAATATTTAAAAATATATTAATATATTTATATTTAATAGATTATATATAAAAATATTGTTTTCATTTCGACTCTCCCGTGTCTCTCCTAACCCAACTTTCTCTTGAACATCTCTCTCTAAAGCTTTCATCTTCTTCATCCCTAATTCTCCCCATTTCTCTCTTAACCCCATTTTTTTCTCTTAAACATTTTTCTCTCTCTAAAAGCTTTCATCTTCTTTATCCCTAACCATCAATATCACTAACCCAACAATCTCTAAAAGCTTTCCAATGACCCATACCCGATTCTGATTGCCAAACCCGAAGAGAGTGAAAGCTTCTCTTTCTATTTTCTGTTTTTGTTGTCAAAAGAGTTTTAGGCCTTTTATCGTTGGGGATGATATAATCATGTGTTTTTTATTTGTTGTTGGTATGTTGATCTGATTTTTTTTTTTTTTTGGTATTTTCAGAAGAAAAAAAATATTGATTTTTGGCGTTTACAAATCTGGTTCCACTTTGGGTTTGCTGTTAAAGTTAGCAACTGCGAGATAAAGAAGAGAAATGGACTTGGAAATATGAAAATGATGATGAGCAAAAATCGTCCAAAAACTAAGAAAGCTATTACTTGCCTTCACCGAACCCCTATTCTTTAACACCACCACCGAATGCCAATTCGCCCTATTCTTTACCACCAACACTGAATGCCTATTTGACAGATTTGATAAATAGGAGTGGAATGGCCATTCCATGGAATAGCCATTCCCCCCAACCAAAAGTCACGTAAGGGTCATCAGCCTCACATGGGGTTAGGGAGGAAGAAAAACATAACAATATAACTGAACCTGGGCTCTAATACCATGTTAACCATCCAACTTAAAACCAACTGACAATAGGTAGAGGGCTCAACTTGAATATAAGACCATAGGAAACCTAATACGTAACAGATGTGAAATAACACCCCTTAACACTCCCTTCACTGTAGCTCACAGGGCTTACACGTGGACCTCATCAGGGGTCATAACACCACTTAATGCATTCATTCAACAGCCAATAACCATGAAAGAAACGACAGTCAGATTAGTGCAACACACATCTTATTGATTGTGAAATTTTCATATGGAACCTAAAGCCCTAAATGATGTTGCAGAAACTACATCTCCAATGGGACACCCTTTACAACTAGGGGTCGACAACTTGAATGTCTCATGAGCAAACCTTAAAGATAGGAAAGAATCACCTCCCATTGTAAAGCAGCTATAGCTCAAGTCCAGTGGATCTCTATATATACCAAAGAAATCATTACTAACCACTACACCAAGAAAATAAATAGTTCTTGTCGATGAAAATTTTAATGGTTGAAAGACAGTTAGACAACAAAGATGCATAAGTTGGGGAAAAGCCAAAGCCTAAATATCTCTTCAATCAAACCCTCCACATATCTAATCAGAACCAGTTGACGAGTAACAACTGAAATAACATAGATATTTATAAGCTAAACACTTAAACCCTTTTAAAACAGAAAATACCAAATATAACCTTAACATTCTATATATATATATATATATATATATATATATATATATATATTACAATTAAACCATAAAATACAACAAATATAGAAACATAAACTGCAAGAAAATTTACTTCATCGAGCAGCTCTTTTTTTTTTTTATCTTGCATCATAGCATTTCTATTGTAATTCAGTAGCCCAAGTCCAAAAACAAAAAAAAATGCCTAACATGTAAGTCCAATTGTAAGCTAGTGATTGTAAAAAAGCAAAGTTTTTGCCCAGATGCAATGACTGTGAAATTACTGTACAAAATGGAAACACATAAAAGCCCCATAACCTCTAAAAAAGGGAAACCTTATGTCATATGAAGCTATTTATTGCATTTGGAGTTTCCAACATGCTAATCTGGGTTTTTTTTTGTCCAAAACACTCACAAAAAGAAAACTAAGCCTTAAAAACAGAGAAGATAAACAAAACTTAAGCCCAATTTAAGATGTTTCCAATCATATTATTATCAAACAGAAATAAGCCCCAACTTCCAACTTGATTGAAGTTATGAGATTGTTCATGCCACCCACCCATATCTATGCAATATATATATATATATATATATATATATATCCATCAATCTAGAGCCTGCAGTCAAGGAAGATACAAACTAAAAATGCAAAGAAAGGAACTTCTTCTAAAGAGACACAACAATGGGACATGAAAACAAAATTAAGGCATATACTTTGATACCCCAAAACTCACATCGAGAATTTGTTAGGATCCACTATGGTATATATGTAGAGACCTATATCTATACTTGTGAGGTGCCTTTCATGGACAAAAATCGTGAGACATTTGGGTCAAACCACACAATCCAAAAAAAGGTGTCTCACAAGTATCGGTCAAGTCTCTATGATCATCACAAATTCCAAATATGGGCTACGGGGTGTCGTAATTAGTAGGTCCTATCAATGTTCATTCTGCTTTGCTTCAGCATCAGCCATGAATTCAGCCTCCAAAAGTCTGACATGCTCACTGAACTAGGAGAGGCAATTCTTAAATATTAGTAAAACTTAATTTAAATTAAATAGTCTATCCTGATCAGGAAAATGAAAAAGTGCAAAATTTGACTTTCAAGGTAATCAAAAGAGAAGTGATGGTATACGGGATGAAAATTGCATATTGACATGCCCATCAATAATGCTATGCATATCGTATAAGATATTAGTTCAAAATAAAAAGAAAAAAGAAACAAAAAGTCAAAAGAGACATTTGGACACCAATAATAACCTTGAAGTTCCTGATTCACAAAAGCATGAAGTGCATGACCCTTTGACTCAATAAGAAGGACTGGACGGCTTGCTTTCTTCAGAAATTCTTCATTTTCACCAACAATTATACTGCAATTTACGGATCGTCATACAATCAGCTGGAAAAGCTACATCATAGAACCAAGACAAAAACTAAAGACATGCCCTCCACAACCAGGCTGAGTTTGGATCATGTTAGCATATTACATATTGATACAATGAGACAATCTCAATATCTTACGTTCAAATTTTCCTTTGAAAAAATGCCTCTATATTATAGATAAGAAACTGTGTTTTCTCAAATGGAAGAAGTTAACGAAATAGATACCACAGCAGAAAGATTTTAATTGGGAAAAGAATTAAACAAATTAGCATAGGACTAATATCCCATATGCTTCAATTTGGACTCAGAATTAGCAGTACAATTTTGAACCTAGCATTAAAGAAAGAAAAAGGAAGCCATATTATAAATATTTGGGTCTATTCTAACTATAAGCTTAGAAGGGCCAGAGATCCTAATTTGCACTCTAATTTTTTTAAAAATCCTTGTTAAGTACAAAGCACCCAGAATTAATACGGTTAGACATTGTACCCCTATAATATAAGCATGATTCCTTCTTTAAAAAGAAAAGCATCTTTTGGGCAGTTATAAGTTATAACCCCTTTAGCTCGTAGAAATATTGAACCATTATTAAGCATAATATAAGATGATAATCAGGGGACAGGAGATAAAATGAGTAATTTATAAAACTATAAACACCAAAGTTTCATATCATTAGAATCGAGATGATGGAACAACATGAGATGCTTTTACTTCACTACAATGCATGCCCTTTTGTTCCTGTTTATCAATTCTTTATTCATCTAAGTCTAATAAACTTTGAAAGTAAAAACTTAACCAGTTGCACACAGAAATACAAACCTTGTTGTATACCAAAGGTAGTCAGTTGTATCTTTAGTGGTATTTATATGATCCACAAAACCATTTCTAGTGAAGTCCGCTCCTCCCCAAACTCCAGCATTCTCCACAAATATATCCCATTTAAGAGCTTTCAAGCCTTTACTTGGTGATGCAACCGATGGCTGCAACTCCTCGGGTACCATTTCAACTACAGAGGCCTGGGAACCTACCTGTTGACATTAGGCAATGGATGAAATATTCAGAGATTGACATGTGGAAATAACTAAAGATGGAAATTTACCTTCGCAGTGTTAAACACAACATTCTTACAGTCAGGTAGAATGCTGACTGACCATGAAGGCAGGTGATATGACACATTCCGGAACACTACATTCTTGTCTGTTTTATCATCCAGGTTAGCAAGAAAGGCAGCACAAACTCCTGAGCCATCATCATAAACATCGGCCTGCAGTGAAGTGGTTGTTCAAATAATGATGGTCAATCAAGAGAGTAAAGCAACTGAGTCATTAATACATAAAGGAAGTTTCATATATCAGCTGAAATGCCAAATTTTTCAATAACATGGAAATAATAAAAACTAAAGGAGGAGGAAACTATACAAGCTTAATGACTTAAGACATTCTAGCATTTTGCTACCTGTCACAAAAAAATCAAATTTTCTGCTCTTGTCCTCAAAATGATTTAAATATTTGCTATTATTATCGAGCAGCTACTTAATGTCCTGATTAATTTTCTAATTAGGAATGTATGTTGCAGTATTTATATTTTGGTGAAAAAGTAATTTTCGACCTAGCTGTTAATACCAAAATATTTGTGAAAACAAATTCTTGTATCGAAGATTCTAAATTGTCTGACTTACATTATGTGTTTGACTCATAAAAGTGATAAATTTGCTATTCTTATCTAGCAGCTATCTCATGTCCTGATTAATTTGGCTAAGTAAGAATGTATGTTAAAAAATTTTGCTAAAACAAATTGTTGCATCAAAGATTCTAAATTGTCTATCTTATATTTTGTTGTGCCCTGAAGATTTCAATTTTTCTTAAAACCTTTCCTCTCTTGTGCTTCTAAAGGAAACCTGGATTTCAACAAAAACATCAAAACCAACAATGACAGAAGGGATGTTTGAGATGCTTCGAAAGGGGGATTCTCTTGAACACATTACAACTTTTTCCCTGTCATGAATGGAGGTTCCTTGTGAATGAGGTGAGTTAGCAACTGCAAGTAAGTGACAAGAGCAATTATAGAGGAAAAATAGCACCTCAGCAGTACTGTGTCAGGTGAAAAGACACAGACATAAAGGCGAACACTTGCGCTAGGTGTTCTGCCCCTACATGAAGCGATGAGCACCCAAGAGGTGTAGTAGCAATAAGGAAGGGTAACAATGTTAGGAGATTAGAAGGCAATACTGTTATTTGAAACTAACTGATAATAGAAACAAATTAGAAATCTGGTAATTGCTAATGCTAGGGAACCGAACTAAAATGTTGCAAATGTTTAAACAGGTATGATTTGGAGAACCAAATAATTTTCTAATAGGTACTTTTGCATTTGTTTAAGTCAAAATGAATCTAAAAAGACATTTCAAATTGAAACATGAGATATATGAGAGTATATGGTCACAACTGAGTTTATAACAATTTTAGGCCTAGAAGTTTTAATACATAAAAGAAAATTTAACATAAAAGCAACAATGTGCAGATTTGACCTATTAACTAAAACTCTGGCCAAAATAAAATATACATATATGTGGATAAAAAGTTGTAAAGACGGAAAGCTTACCTCTAGGGAAGGACCTAGTGATAAAGTATTTGCTTCACTCTTTAGCAATGCATGCTCAGATAACTTTATAGCTCTATGGAGTTCCTTTAGGTGTCCCCATTTTGGAAGCCTAGGTAACCCTAAAACAGAATCCACCAAATATTTAAACATTCTGCCTGAGAAACACTTACTGATAAGTACCATTAGAAATCCTTACCATACTCATCAATAGGAGCTTCATAATCATAACTTGTTGTAATGAAAGGTCCACCTGATGTACGTCCAAAGTTTGTTCCACCATGATACTATACCATAGAAAAAAAAGCTAATATTGGTGCTAAGGAACAAGAATGACCAAGTAAACACATTAACAAATAAGTTAACTACATGTGTTCAGAAAGATTTCTAAGACACTAAGATTGAGTAGCACACCATGTAGTAATTATGCACACTTCCACCTTTCTGAAAAAAACGAGCAACAGAAAAAGCGACATCTTCAGCTGGCCTGTGAGGATCTCTTGCCCCAAATGTCTTAAACCTGAAAAAGCAAAATACTGATTGCAGCAAAACTGAATAGAAACCATATGCTCATAAAGCTTCCTACATGCAAAATGGTTTATTTCAAGATGCTCCAAAAATACTTCATTGCAAGGTAAGAGAAATACAAACATTTCTACCTCAAATTAAATCAAAATGGCATAAATAAAATGCTGAAGTAAATGTTCGACTCCAACAGCAATAATGTTAATTAGATGTGGCAACCAGACAAGTGGATCAGGTCATTCTGATTCGGGTCATTTAATGTCCAATTTGTTTGAGTTTTAAAGTTAATTGATTTAAGTTCAAATCGCTTAGATTCAAGTCATTTCGAGTCTGGGTTAATTCGAGTTTAGGTTGCTTCAAGTTCAAGTTTGGATAGTTTTGGATTGTTGATTTTTCTTAGTCAAATCAGGTTGCCTCTGATTTGGGCATGTACTTCTTGTTTAGTCAGCTTTGCTAGCTCTAATGTTGACATATTATACTTCTTTTGACAAAGATGAATGGACACTAAAACCAGCCTTCTTCTTTTACATATATATATATATATATATATATATATATATATACATACATACATATATATATATAAAGAATGCAGATCTCTATAGAACCATATTTTCCCTGTTACTC
>JBBYHM010000007.1:41913-55694 GCA_038381775.1 Adansonia rubrostipa
AGTGCAACATGACAGAACCAAACACATAGAGGTAGATAGGCATTTTATAAAAGAAAAGCTAGACAGTGGTTTGATCTACACACCTTATGTGTCCATTGGGGACCAGCTGGCAGATGTGTTCACTAAGGGTTTAAACAAAACAAGCTTTCAGAAGAAAATTTCCAAGCTGGGAATGGAAGATACCTATTCTCCAGCTTGAGGGGGAGTGTTAGAAGACCATAATTACTCCCTAAACTTTAGGAAAATGAGCTGTAGATAAGTATTAGTTGTAAAAGATATGCAGTAGCTGTAAATTATGTGTAAAACCCTAAAATCATGGGAGGTAGTTATTTATTTTTTTAAATTAGCATATTTCTTTTCCTAGTTAGAAGCTTGTCAGAAAACTTGTATAAATTGTCTCTAATAGACTTGTGAAATATAGGAAAAAACTTCAGAATTTTACCTCCAACTTGACAAAGATCATTCTCAAAGATTTGAAGATTAAATGGGATGACCCTATGAGACTCTACTGTGACAACAAAGCTGCAATCAGCATAGCTCACAATCTAATACAACATCATCGGACAAAGTATATCGAAATTGACAGACATTTGATCAAAGAAAAACTAGAAAGCAGACTAATTTGTACACCATTTGTACCTACAAATGGACAACTTGATGATGTTCTCACTAAAGGACTAAGTAATCTAGTGCTTTACACTGTTGTATCCAAGCTGGGAATGGGTGATACCTATTCACCAGCTTGAGGGTGAGTGTGAGAAAATATGTATAGTTAGGTGACTATTTTAAGAAGTTACTTAGGGGTTTTGACTATAAGATAGGATAGGAGATTTGAATTTAAGATAGGATTCCCATAAATAATGGGATTAAATTTAGTATTTGACTTTTCTAATAAATCCCATAAATCATGGGATTTTGATTATGGTTAAGTTTTAGATGAGTGCTACGGCTGTAATATAAATATGTGTATTGTCATACTCTAAAAAACAGAATAAAAAATTTTCTTTTTACCAATTTTTAACAAAACCTATTCAAAAATGGAACTAAACTAAAAGCTTATACAGATGCAGATTGGGCAGGTTACAAGATAGACCAAAGATCAACTATTGGGTATTGTACCTTCCTAGGAAGGAAACTGGTTAGTTGGAGAAGAAAAAATCAGTTATGGCACACTTTAGTGAAAAGGTAGAGTTTCAAGCCATGGCACACGGAATATGTGAATATTGCAGTTAAAAATAATTCAATCTAAATTAAAAGTCAAAATAGATCCTATAAAGCTCTATTGTGATAGTAGTGTTGCGATAAGCATTGCTCACAACCCTATTAAATAGGACAAGACCAAGCATGTTGAAATTAACCAACATTTCATCAAGGAGAATCTTGACTAAGGGCAGGTTTGTACATAATATGCTTCCTCAAATGGTCAACTAGCTGATGTACTTTCAAAAGGATTATCTAGTGCCATATTCTAGAAATCAATCAAAAGCCTGGAATGCAAAATATCTTGGCACCAGCTTGAGGGGGAGTGTCGGAAATGTTTTGTAACTAGGCAATAAATCAACATGAAGACATTAGGAAGTAATTGTAAATATTCTATTTAAGTAGAAGGTTTTGATTTATTTTCCTAAATTCTTCTTTCTAAGTCAACTTGTAACTTCTTTATATACCTTACTATATCCTGAGTTAAATATGAATAAGACTAAATTTACTATCTCTTTCAACTATTCAAAATTGTTCAATAGCATTAGGAGATTAAGTGGTAATGGGAGAAGGGTTGTGCCCAAGAGAAGTACTAGAGTACCCAAGATTAGTACTAGTATTCAGCGAAACTAATCCTCGTACTTAAGGAAGAGTAGTAAACCAAAAGATCAATGCTAGAGTGCCTAGAAAGAGGAAGTAGAGATAAAAGCTCTTTGTTTACTCGGGAGAATTAACCCTCAATAAGGAAAGACAATACATATTTACAGGTTAGAAGGAGCAAGCAATCAGGGCAGTCAATTACGTATGACAGCTCATTCCATAATAAACAAGGGTGAGGTATCTGATGTATTATTGATTGTTACATTTGCTTTCATCGTAGAAAGTGTAGGGTGAAAGTGCCAAATGTCAAACACAATCCATGGAGGCATTCAAGCATTTTAGGTAGGGGGAAAACCCCTTAATTATCCCCATGTCCAAGCTAGTGATGGTAAAAAAGCTTATTCCTGAGTTTTCCCCCTCCCCACCTCGCAACGATAGGTTTCCTTGTTTGAAAAAGATGATTAATGTAGGGCAAGGCAAACATTTTAATGAAAAAAGAGGTTGGGTGTTAAGTCAGCTTAAGCATACCTAAACTGCCTCGCCTGAGGAATAGAAAAACTAACATACACTACTTTTTATTTAACTTATACTTAGATGTGTACTATATTATAGTTTTGTTGTCTAATACTACTTCAAGGGATTATTTAAGTACTAAAAATGGAATTTTTATGAAACTAACAAATTCTTTCATGAAAATGATACCAAAATAAGGAAAAGAATAAAAATAATTTTTTGGGTCACAACACATTGGTTGCGAGTGATTAATCCCTTAAGGTCATGATGAAATAAGGAAATTAGTTATATAAAAACAAACTACCAATCCGGTAATTGCTAATGCTAGGGAAACTAACTTGCTATATATAAACTAATATGATTTAGAGAGCTGAATAAGTTTCTAATGGGTACTTATGTAGTAACTTATGCAATTTCTTTTTAGCCAACATTGAATCTCAAAAGACATTTCAAATTGGAAAATGAAAAGAAACATAAGAATACAAGGCGATAACGAGGTTTAAAACAATTTTACAGCTAATACTTTTAATGCCTAATAGAAATTTTAATGAATAAAAGCAACAAAGAACTTAGTGAATGCCTTGAACAAATTTGATATATTAACTAAATCCCAGCCGAAATAGAGAATTATGACATCCAAAGTTATGTAAATATAAAATTATAAAGAGGGAAAGCTTGCCCCTTGGGAAGGACCTAGTGAAATAGTATTTGATTCACTATTTAGCAATGCTTGTTCACACAACTTTATAGCTCTACGGAGTTCCTTTAGGTGTCCCCATTTTGGAAGCCTAGGTAACCCTAAAAGACATGAGAATCCACTAAATATTTAAATACTCTCCTTGAGAGTACCCTTATTGACTGATATCATGAGAATAGCTTACCATACTCATCGATAGGAGCTTCATAATCATAACTTGTTGTAATGAAAGGTCCACCTGATGCTCGGCCAAAATTCGTTCCACCATGATACTAAAGCACGGAAAAGAAAAAGGAAAAAAAAAAAAGGTAATGATGATGCTAAGGAACAAAAATGACCAAATCGACAAATTTATAAATAAATTAACTATTTTTGTTCAAAAAGAGATCTGAGACACTTAAGATTGATTAGCACACCATGTAGTAATTTTGTACACTTCCACCTTTCTGAAAAAAACGAGCAACAGAAAAAGCAATATCTTCAGGTGGCCTGTGAGGATCTCTTGCCCCAAATGTTTTAAACCTGGAAAAGCAAAATACTGATTGCGGCAAAACTTGAACAGAAATCACATGATCATAAATCTTCCTAAATATAAAGTGATTCTATAGTGTTTTCAGATGTTTCAGAAAATACTTAATTGCAAGGTAAGAGAATGCAAACATTTCTGCTTTAGATTAAAATCAAAATGGCATAAAATAAAATGTTGAATTAGTTGGTCAACTCCAACAGCAAGCATTTTAAGAAATTAAATTTCACCAGAATCAATTAATTAAATCTCACGATAAAATCAGCTCCAGTTTCAGCTTCACCTTCCTCTTTTTTCTTTTCCTTTTAATAAAGAATGCAGGTCTAAATAGAACCATTCTTTTCCTCGATATTTATAGAAAAATACAAGGAAAACAAAACCCTAGATGAAAAATTTTTAGTTGTGAAGGAAACACCAATAAATACAAGCACATGTTTGAAAGCAAAGCTAGCTCTATTATAAATACATAATTATTTTGGTTTTCAAAAGGTTCCCATTGCTCTAGGATAAGTATCCTCGTTAACATTATATATCATCAGGAAACAGAAAATATTTTTACAGGCGAGACTACCAAACACACATCCAAACTTGCATTTACACAATCGAAACAAAAGGAACACTAGAACATTACCATCCAGGCCAATTCTCAGTCCAAATTTTGGGCTTGTTTGGAGAATTAGGCGTGAATTGATCACAATAAAAGGAGTTGCAGGTATTAATCTGCAAAATAGAAGCAGCACAGAAGTCTAGGTTTATGCTGATTGCTAAGTAGTTCAGTTTTTTATTATGTAAATAAATTAAAAGCAATAGCTATGAAATCCCCTGTTGTTTAAAACAGTGATGACCAAATTCAATTTTTAGAAAATTGAAAAATCTTAAGCAAGAAGCATAAAGTTTTTATAATAGAAATATGTGTTCAACATAGAATGTTACTGTGAGTTTTAACAAGCCTGAAATCAACCCAGACCTAACCCTAGCTTAGCTGCTAGTCGTTAGTAAGCATGCATAATTGAGATGCACATAGAGATGCACCAACTATTAAATAAAGCATTGATTCTATTAATCTGTATTAGCTAGGTAAATCATTTTCTTCCATGTAAAATATTTCAAGGCAAATAGCAGATGAATGCTTATAGGCTCAGATAATTTTACGCGTACAAATATCATCTATTCCTAAAGTATTGACTGATCTGAGTTGGATGAGGGTTTTCTATTTTTAACATTTTTGGATGGTGGTACTGTTGTACAAGAGTTCTTTGTTTCATGAAAACAATTTTTAACTTTGTAATATGCATAAACATAGGGAATAAAAAATGAAAAGAAGAAATAGAAAGCAAGACACTTGCCAATACTAGTTGAAAATTCTTGAACAGGAGTGATTTCTCGGCGTTATTATGGGAAAACAATGTCCAAAAAAAAAAGAGACTACAAAAAATCAAGATTATGATATACTTCAAAGTACTTTGTTTTGGTATCTTGACCTTGCCTGTTCAAAGATTTATGAAACCGGTTGAATTGTCAACCACACAATCCAAGCAAGTTGGATGAAATGGAGGCATTCAACCGGTGTCTTGTGTAGGCACAAAATGCTACTTAAGTTGAAAGGGAAATTTGACAAACATGGATAGGCCAAGCAACACATTATGGCACTCATTTGTTAGCCAACTAAGTATCTAAATGTATAGAGAATGAGCATAGCTAGGATGAGAATAATAGATAGATGTATGTTCATACAATATAAAAGAAAAAGGAGTACACCCAGAAAAACGCAAATACAGTGCCAATTGAAGGCAAAATTAGAGAGACGAATTTAAGGCGTCTAGGGCCTTTCACTAATGCTCTTATAATAATATGTAACTTACTAGGGAATGTCCAAGTTAAAAGGGAAAACGAGAGATCAAGGATGAAAAGAATCTACGTTTATTGATGCTACCAAATCACTATAGATAGTGTACAATGTTGCTATGTTAGTCGGACTCGAATGTGAGTATCAAATACAAGTACGTGTTCGACATGGGTATGTTCAATTTTTTTAAGTTTTTCCACATATTTGGAGGTCCTTGGAGGATTGTATCCTTATAAACATGTCCAAAAATGGTTAGACACGAATGACGGAGACGGGTACTTCAAAAAACATGAAGAGTCAGAGCAACATAGGAATGAATAGGATCCATGTAGTTGAGCCCACATTGTTGTTGTTCTACTAATTTATTCTGGAAGGAAGTATTTACTTTTTAAGATAGGGAAGCAAACAGATAAAACAAGGAATGCCAATTCAAAGAACTTACTTTGATTTCGAAGAATATAACAGTACGAAAAAGTGATCATACTCATTGCACACATGCAAACAGAAGGAACCATATTTCATTTATGTTGATTTGGTGGCAATCTCAAGCTCAATTTGAATTATATGATATACTTTTTGTGCATATATAAATATATACATACACACACTCCGAATCTGTCAGAAAAAGGAAAAAGTAGAAGGAAGTGAAGAAAATCTACCACGGGATCAGGAGCATCATCTTGCTGACACAATATCCAAGGTACTCCAATATTCTGAGAAACTGCCATTCTAGCAGCCCATGTGACATATCGCTTTGCCCCTTCTCCATGCAATTGTTCGTAAAATCCATATTCATTTTCAACCTGCAGTTTGAGGAAGATGTTTAATGAAATCTAAAAGCAAAGAGGGGGGGGGTTATCAATTATTGAATAAGTTCAAAGGCAAAAAGAGAAGAAAAGAATTTGCTTAACTACAAGCAAAAGAAATTGAGAATAAATGAAAAAATTGCACATAAACTAACACAGCATTTGTCTTCCAATGTGTAAGAACTACTTCCGTTTCTTCTTTACAACAGAAATCTATTTGAACAGCATACTTTATATCAACTCAGACTCCATAACTAGAAAGTTGATTGCTATCCAGTATTGTTTCAGTAATATCTCACGAAATTTGAATCACGTGTTTTCACACACCTATGCAACAAAAACATATATAATATATGATGTCAATCAACTCAATTTCTTGAGAAAGTGGATAATCTTCTAAAAAAGACAGCAAAAAAACAAGCATATTACTAAATCAATCAGGCAAATAATACTACTATCTTGAGTAAACAAATCATAAATGACTCAATTAGCGTCTAAAACTCAATTGTGTATCTTAGATTTACATTTTGAAGAATTTTAAAATTCTCAAGATTTTAGAAGATGGGCCCCGAGTTAATCATTCCCTTCTAATTAATGTACGGCTTAGTAAAATGCCAAGTCTATGTAACAGAGGTAGGGATAATAGATAGGATACCAAATTTAATCAATGTGGGATTTTATCACCAATTTAATCGATTGACTCCTCTCCATCATCCGTTACCTTTTCATCCATTACTTTTCAATGCATACATCATCATCTTTCATATATGTAGGACCCAACTGTGCAACATGCATGTCGATGGTGATTAAAGGTGTATTTAAATTCAATAAACAAAAAAGTAATGGAAGAAAGCCGGTGTTCACTTTAATACACGGCAAAGATCAGTTATTCATAAAAGGGAAACTTTTGCAAAGGCTACTTCCAAGTTAATTTTGTACTTACCTGGGCCAAGATGATCGGACCTCCTTGCGATGCGAAAAGTTTCTCTTGCTTCATGAGGTTCACTATGAATGTCACGAACTTCTGCATGTAATACTAAACCACGACAAGCAATCAACTCAATAAGTTAGTGGTCATACAGCATTTCATAAAGTCACACTTAAAGCACAAAACGTTTACGGCTAAAAATGAAAGTAAAGATAACTACTAGGGCTACCGCTCCCTAATCTGAGACACCAGCAGTTCAATTTCTCACCTTGAAAGGCTCATTATCTGTCCGAAACACAGTTCCAGGGACATAGTGCAACCAAACAGATATCCCCCCTGTATTATACACGTTTTAGATCATCTAAGCAAGAAATCACTAGCTCCTAGATGGTTTAATTTTATCAAATATTAATATGTGTAATTTTTTAAAATCTGTGATAAAAGGTAAACACACCCGAAATTCCATTCAGCTGCTATAAAAGGGCCAATTCGAAGAATCATATACATCCCAGCTTGCTGAACAATCTTTACAAACTTCACCAGATCGTATCGTCCTTCAAAATTGTACTGCAAATTAACAATGAAGGGGTCAGAAACTTAGCGATTAGTCGACAAAAATACATTCAATTTTGAGCAATTTTCCGTCTTACAAACCACTACAGGAGATTGAAGCACTCACTTTTCCTAGAGAAAGCTCATGTCCATTCCAAGACACACAAGACTCAATGGCATCGACCCCTCCTTCCTTTGCTGTTTGAACCAGCCCTGGCCACATCTGCCACATAACAGATTAAGCTTATGAAGCAAACATTTTATATTTTAAGGTTACGAGGAAATTTTCCAAAATATATATCCCAAAGAAAAAAGACAGTTAGCGATGCTTAAACAATCAAAGCAACAATATTGGATAAAGTTGGCTTGGTGGATCATATCATTCTTCAAGAGATTGTGACATCAATTCCATGAAGGTATTAAAGCAAAGTAGCAACTAAATGAATGAAAAAAAAAGTTGAATAAAATGCAAATTTAAAAGAGAAGAACCAAATTATAAAAATAAAAATAAACCCCAATTGGAATCTGGGAAACTAGGTGTTCATTATTGAAACATGAAAGAATGTAAAAGGTCTTCAAATAAAAGGGAAACTGACTGACCCCAGGAACGCTACGGGGGTAATGAATGGCAGCAGAATGATGAGCTTGCGGTGGCCATCAATGATGAGAGAGCGTTGGTCATATGTTACATTGGCAGCATAACAGTGGTTGAACAAAATAAAGAACCAAAACAAAAGAAGAGGGAAGAGCTTCATTTTTTTCCTTTTTTTTTTTTTTAATAATTTTTAGCTGAGCATTGATTTGTAATAGTATTTTACTTTATTTTATAAGAAAGAAAAAGGTTGGAGAGATGAGATGAGATAACTTGAGAGAAAGAGAGAGAGTGACAGTAGTCAAGATTGCGCCTCAGCATCGCTCAAGGCTGATGGACATGACAGAACTCATGCATTAGTATTTGCAAGTGTTTATAATTTTTTATAACATATTAATAATTATAAATTTTGATATATTTATGATTTTATGCTTCATCGTATTATTTTTTATATTATATTTAAATATATTTAAAATTATCAAATTTATTAATAATGATAACAGGTATAGATAAATATAAAGATGACAAAAAAAGTAAGATAAAAAGATTATTTTATCTACTCCCGTCTCACTTTTATATTAGTATTTAAAACTATCAATTTTCATAATTATCGATTACATTATGCTCTATTTAATTGTTTTACTAATTATAATTTTAATGAATATATATTAAAAATATAAAAATTATAAATAAATATTTTAAGAGAGTAAAATGATAATTTTAAAAGGCAAAAAGTAAGTAAGCATTTATTAAAAGTATTCTACTTCATCTTCATTGAAAAAATTTGAAATGGATCAATGAAGAATGTGCAAAGGATATCAAACTTTGCCATCCTATACAGGCAGTGGGTAATTATGAAAATATATATATATATATATATATATGCCTCTAATTTTTGTTAAGAAAAAAACTTCATTTAGAATGAACTATGAAGCAGATCAATAGTAGTTATTTTTGTGGATAATTATTGAAAAATGGATAGATTTACTAGCATTTAGGAAAAAAAAAAAAAGAAGAAAACTCTTTTATTCAGAATGAATTAATGTAAAATTAGCGAAATAAATTAGATTTAGACATTCCTAAATGGAAGCGAGTGGGTAATTGCGGAAAAAAATGGATAGATTTGCTGCGTTATTAGCTGCTTACAAAATCTTGCCACCAAATATCCATATCCTATCCCCCTCGGTCTAGGCCAATGTTAAATTAGGGAAGAAAATATATGTTTTTAACTGATGTTGTAGATTTCTAGGGATTGTCGAATTTATCTCTATCTATATAATTTATAGAAAATATAATTTCTAACATAAATGCTAATATTTATTATGAATTTTTTTACAATATAAAAATTATTATCAAATAATTTCATCTTATTCATTTAATTTAATAAATATAATAATGCAATTTATGTCACACATGATGACATTTATTATGGGTTTTTCATAATGTAAAAATTATTATGAATTAATTTTATTTCGTTCATTTAATTTAATAAATATTTTAATTTTATCTAGTAGATCGATCTACGTGTATAAAATACAATTTCTAAAAAAAACGCTGACATGTATTTTGGCTTTCTTTAAAAGGAACTTTTACAATATAAAAATTATTACTAATTAATTTTATCTTATTCTTTGAATTTAATAAATATTTCTATCTATCTATATATATAAAATACAGTTTCTAACTATACCTGCTCAAAGATCGGACTACTCGTCCAAACTCAAAGATTCGCTTGAAATTTGAGAGGGTTTGGACAAAAATATTAGGCCCGAAAACTAGGCTTGGATAAAAAATAAGCTCGATTAAAAATAGGTCGAGCCTTAGTTCCAACTTTTAAACCCTGAACTGACCCGGCCTATTTTATTATTATATTATATATATTTTATATTTTATATATTATGTAATTTTTATCATACAAACAATACCATATATAATATTATAATGTAAATTTTAAAAATTAAATTAAATTATTTATCTTTATAAACTTAATAAAAAATTATTAAATTAATAAATATTAAATTTAAAAATATATTTTTTTAAAAAATAAATTATAAAAAAATAATATGAGCGAGTTTAAACGAGCTTGGACTATCTATTTACAAATATGGGTGGGCTTGGGCAAAATTCAAAGCCCACATTTTGGGTCGGGCAGGGCTTAGGCAAGCATATTTAATGTTAATACCATGCTCAAGCCCAGACCGGACGAATTCGATCTGGCTTGGCTCATGAGCAGATCTATTTTTAACATAAATGTTAACATTTATTATTAGTTCTTTCATATTATAAAAATTATTACCAATTAATTTTATCTCATTTATTAATTTATTAAATATACGTATATAAAAAATATAGTTTCCAACATAAAAGTATAGTTTCTAACATAAATGCGGCAATTTATTATGAGTTTTTCTAGAATATAAAAGTTATTATCAATTAATTTTATTTCTTTCATTGAATTTAAAAAATATATTAATCTTATCTCATTTATGGTTCACAATATAAATTTTAACATAAATGTTGATATTTATTGTTGATTTTTTCACAAGGATTTTTTTAATAAATAAAAATTATTACCAATTAAGTTTATTTCATTTAGTGAATTTAATAAAATATATCAATTTTATCTTATTCATTGTTGACATACAAAAATTATTAATGGATTTTTTGCAATATAAAAATTATTACCAATTAATTTTATCACATTCATTGAATTTAAATAAATATATCTATATATATAACACAATTTCTAACATAAATGCTAACATTTATAATGGGTTTTTTCCTTAAGAATTTTTTTACAATATAAAAATTATTATCAATTAATTTTATCTCATTTATTGAAATTAATAATATATTAATTTTATCTCATTCATTAAATTTAATAAATATATTAATTTTATCTCTTCACTGTTCATAATATAAAAATTATTAATCATTAATTTTATATCATTAAGTGAATTTAATATGATATATTACTTTTATCTCATTCAAAGTTCATAATGCAGTTTGGAACAAATGTTGACCTTTATTTTCGGTTTTTTCACAAGGATTTTTCATAATATAAAAATTATTACTAATTAATTTTATCTCATTCATTGAATTTAATGAATATATCAATTCAACTTGTTCACAATATAAAATTTTTTAACAATTAATTTTCTCATTCATTGAATTTCTCATTCATAGTCTGCAATATAAAAGTTATTACTAATTAATTTTATCTCATTTATTGAATTTAATATAATATATTAATTTTATCTTATTCATAGCTTTTTCTCATTTATGGAATTTAATATAATATATTAATCATTTAAAGTCAATGTTAATGTTTTTGGGATTTCATTTTAATTTTTTTTAGTATGATTTGAATGGTTAAACTATTAAAACTATAATAAAATTATAATCAATTAATTTTATGTTGGTCATTGAAATAATATAATATATTAATTTTATCTCATTCGTAATTTTTATCTCATTCATTGAATTTAATATAATATATTACTCATTCAAAATTAATCTTAAATACTTTTTAAATTTCGTTCTAACTCTTTTTAATAATATTTAAATAATTAAATATAATTTTTAACGTAAATATATTCTCATCTTCTTTTCTATATAAATATGTTTACTTATAATTTTTTAGCGATTTAGATCTTTCCAATTTTCTATTTCTCACCTTTCTTCTGTAAAATTTCATTCCTCTCTCTCTCTCTCTCTCTCTCTCTCTCTGTGTGTGTATCTTATCAAACTTTATGACTTCAAAAGAAGAATCATCTTTTGATGAAAGGAGTAGTCCTTAAAATAATATTCCCTAACAATATTTATCAACAAGAGGAATATCAACTAGCAAGTATAAAAATGGCTTTATTTATATTTTTTTTCTACTTTTCTTCTTTATCTCTTTAACTTGATAAAAATATAACAAAATTCATATATGATTTATCGTTCATTCCATTATTTCCTCATATATTTGCATGATGTATAGTATCAGTAGAAGATAAAAAATATTAATTTATATTTTTCATTTGACTTAAATATGAAAATAAATTAAGCTTTTTGTTTTTATTTTACATTTTACATTCTATTTTGTTGTAAAAATTGTGCCTTATAATATAAAAAATTCAAGAATAAAAGTTAGAGTTTCTCTAAAAGAAATAAAAATTAGAGTTGGTCGAAAGTGAAAAGTTACTAATTCACAGAAAAGGCATATAAATCTATATTTATTATTACCGATGAAAACTGTTTTACTATTATTACTATTATTACATCTATTTTATTTTAAAAATATACATAATTAGGAAATGGATAATGGAAAGTAAAATAATAACAAGTAGAAAAGTTATAAATAAAGTTTTGATCCGAAGAATTACAGCTCCATTACCAAAATCACAATTACCCTTTATTTTAAAAACATTGAAAAGGAAGCAATTTCTGTCAAAGATTATGTATTGCTATGATTATAAATAAAAATCAAGATCAATCACAAAGATACGTTGGATTATATCTTCTAAAGCTACAAAAAAATGCACTCTTCTAAAGGTTTTAGTGGATTATGATGAGCTATAAACAATATATGGGAACATAATGTTTCCTATTTAATTTTAAATACTTAAATAATTTATATTTATATTTATATTTTCACATTTATTTATGAAATATGTCTTTAAAAATATCAAAACCTATGTTAACATATTTTATTATTTCATGATAACTCTTTTTAATATTTTACAAAATTTAAAATTTTCTCCCTTTTATAACGATATGAATAAGTTATTCTTAACTTTTATAGGATAAAAATTCAAAAAAAGAGTCTTAGTGGAAAAGAGTAGTGATCTCTCATGTATAAAATGAAAACGTCATTCTCTATGAAAATCTTAGTCAAAACCTTTTGTTTATTTTTTACATTAATATATCCTAATTTCTAACATAAGTCTTTTAAAAATTAATTTAGCTTCTTATTAAAAAGGTCTTAGTTAATTATACTTTTTCTTTTCAATAAAATTAAATTAATTATTTAAGTCATTTTACAAGACTTTGTTCATTATATCTCAAAGATTCTTTTTCATTCCAATCTTTTTGACAAAAAATCTAGTACATAAAATACATTACAAATTAAAATTAATATTTTACATAAATAAATTAGGTTTATATACATTAATAAATTAATATTTCACGATATTTTTCTTGTCATGCCATTGTCAGTAGTTTGTTTTTTTATTTTGCATTATAAAACAAATTTTAACGAAATCTTGCAAAATATTTCCATTCTATTACATTTTAACTAAATTTACCTCAATTAATGATAAATTTGTAACATTTACGTAAAGACCTTATCCCATAACAAGAAGAGACAATTCAAGTGAACGTCCTCAATTAAAGATTGAGGAAAAATTAAGCTTTAATATTTATTTATAAATGGCAGAAACATGATAATGTCATGTGTAATATATATATATATATATAGACAATGACATTTGGATTTTTCTTAGAAAAAATATTCATATATTGATATTGACATGAA
>JBBYHM010000007.1:117263-158186 GCA_038381775.1 Adansonia rubrostipa
CATATCAAAATCTACATAATAGTTATTAACACATAAAATTTATATAAATTTATAATACTTTATATACATTACAAACATGACACGAAAATATAACTTTTTTTTCTAAATTGAATTACTATAACAAAGAAAGCAAATATGAGATAACTGAGACAAAACAAGCACATAACACCAACATATAAATTTTTTTCTAAATTGAATCACTACGAAGAACTATGCAAAAATGGAATGAATTGAAACACAAACAAACATAAGATAAAAAATAATTAAAACATTACATGATAAATACACAAATATACGAATGTGTCAAAATCTACGTAAAACGAATTATTAACATATATAAAAAACATAAACATGAACAAGACACAAAAATAACATGAACATAACAGAATATATGAAAGTATTAAAATCTATATAAAATTACTTATTGATATGTAAAAATTTATATACATTTATAATACTTTTAATTAATCAAAATGACATAAAACGAATTATTAACATGTTTATAAAAATTTATAATAATTTGAACATACAAAAAATAACATGAACATGATATAAACATATATTTTTCACTTTTTTCCTCTTTCTTTTCTTCTCATTTTTTTCATTCTTCCTTTATACGTAAAAAAATATAAAAAATAAAAGTGCCTTATCTAATCCCTTCAACCCTTTTGATCCCCAACCTTAGCTATCACCAAACAATAAAGAATCCAAAGTTGAAGTTGAACTTCTCCTTTCTTGGAACAACTTTTAGGTGGCATTTAATACTTTCCCATGTCAAAATTTCATGGGAGGTTTGATTTGGAGAACGTTTTATTATCTTTAATAATAAAGATTCTCCTTTACAATATAACGAAGACACGTTCTTAGTAATATGTCATATCTATGTTTGTTTTAGCAAGCCGTAAGGTAAGATTCTTATGTTTGGTTGACACATGTTTCTTCTTGTTGTTCTGCCACATCTAGGTTCTAATACTCTAGAAATGTTATTTCTGCATCTCTTCGATTCTTATACATCTTGTGATGGGCACTCCGATAACCCAAGACTGGTGCTTTAACTTCATCCCAATTATTATAAATACTTAGCCTATGCCTATTGAAAACAACATACTACTTTTCAATCATTTTTAATAAACCTAGAAACATAAAGTAATTATTAACATAATTGGCAAACATAATGAAATAATAGTTGGAATTAACTACAAAGATGAAAGCTTTACCTCACTTCTTCCAATATTTGAGTGGCAATACCTTTTCTCCTATTAGAAATAGAATTAAAATGTGAGCAACAAATTAATTAGTCTACTCTAGAAATCAAAGCATTTGATTTTTCTTGTTCTATTAACTATCAAGTTAACTTATTTGATTGTTCACAGCTATTTCTAAATATATGAAACAATCAAACATATGCTTGATTAAAATGGGAGGAATTGATTAAAACATATGAGCATTAAAAAGAAAAATGCCACACAAAAGTAGATTCCAAACTTAGGCCTCATTTAGTATTGTTGTTCGCACTTTGCAAATGCAATATTATACAAGTAAAAAAATTTTAGCTTTTGCCTTAAAACTATGGTTTGGCAACCCAAACAAAAAAGCCAAGAAAATAGAACTATTTGGAAATTGGTTTTTGAATGAAATAACTTTATTATCCCCATATCTCTAAATTTTTATTAGTTTAAACATATCTTCTTTTAAACATTTCAACTTCTCAAAGCACTTTTTCACTATAATGCCAAACACTTATAAGTTTTTAAACAACATATTTCATCATACTTTTTCGAAACCCAAGCTTTTCTCTAATCAAGCTTTTTTAAGCAGCAATGTTAAACTAGGTTGTAGCATAAATCTAAAGCGCCAATAGCTAAAATTGATTCAACTACTTAACCCCTGTAAATATATTTCCCTACAATAGATTTGATCTTGACTTGAAAAGAGTTCAAATAGTTTTTCAGTGTTACCCCATGCATTACTAAATACCAAACACATACATTTTGATTATTTTTGTTCTTTTGGTTGTGCCATTTATCGATCATTGACCATGTATTTATATATGTTTTAACACCTATCACAAAAACTAGAATTGATGATCATAATAAATGATCAATCAACATTATCAATTTAATTATCATTAATCAAGGGTTAATACCATCAATAGCCCTTAAACTTTAATAAATATGTCAATGTAGTACTTTTACTTCTAAAATGTTGATTTGGGTAACTAAAGTATTTCTCTGTCAATTAATATGGTACTTGCATTATCTTTGTTAGTTTTTTTGACTTCTACCTAGTTAAAACTCGACAATTGGCCTTAAAAATACCATTTAAAAATACCACTTTATATTTTATTAAATTTGCTAAAAAAAAATTTAAAAGAATTTTTTTTAATTTTTAAAAATGGTAAAAAAGTAAAAAAAAATCCTGATTTAATCTCTAATTCCCAAATCTAACTTAACCTTTAATCCATCAAGAGAGCCCATGAATTTTCTTCTTTTTACTCATATTTCTTCTCAACCTTGCCCTCTTCTATTCTTTCATTTCACCTTTAATTTCCTTCCTATGCCATGACATAATTACAAGGTCTTTTTCCTAGTAATTCCTTTTTTACCCATGACCAACGTCGTCATTTTACCTCATTATTAGAAATGACCATCACCCTTATCGCCCCTAACATATTTGGAGTCTTAAAGAGCTTACTGGTATCTAACCCATGGTTGAGAAAATTTTCATGGCCCCTTACATTGTCACTTCTGCTATCATTCTCACTGAAGTTCTAGCTGCATGATACGGCCTTAACCTTCAATTTAATTGGTACCAAAATATTGCCTTAGTTGGAGTCGCTATTCTCGGCATGTTGTAAAGCTATTGCTTATGCGATGAACAATGATGTTCCGAAAGTTGCACCATTAGTTTACATAATTATGCAGTTGTCTGTGATAGCCCCAAGCCCAAAATTTTAAATCTCCATTGTTTATTAGCATTGTCTTAGCAATGGCAGCTATTAGGTTTGGTTTTTAATGCTATATTACCCCATTGCAATAAAGAGTTTTTCCATTTTTTACCATTCTAATTTGACAATTAAAAAGAAGTCATAGCTCCAAACTTTATAAAATCCTATTATATCAAATCAAAAGGATAATCCTCCCATTTTCAACATTTGAATACTAAAACGTCTAGCTTAAGTATTGACACAGATTTGAATCTTCTGCATCATTCACTTTCTTTTATCTTTATGATTGAAACTATTGATATTTAAATTGCGAGCATCATGGTTGCAGATTAACAATTCTTTTAAAATTTGATTTTTATTAAATCAATGTTTTTACTAATTTAGTTTTATAAAATTAATTCTTTTAAATTTGTTTTTTTAGCAAATTTAATAAAATAAGGTATTTTAAGGCCATGTGTCAAATTTAATTGGGTAAAAGCCATAAAACTAATGGATTTAATGCCAGATACCACATTAATAAATGGAAAAATACATTAGGTACCCAAATCAACAGTTTAGAAGTAGAGATACCACATTGACAAATATGTTAAAGTTTAGGGGCCATTTATGGCTTAACCTTTAATTTAACCCATGAAAATGATAGTTTTAGGGATGGCAAGGCCATTACTATGGATATTTTACAATCCTTAACTTTTTAAATTTAAAGAAAATAGAAAAGGCTTGAATATGGATATTTTGCAATCTTTAACTTTTTAAGTTTAAAGAAAATAGAAAAGGTTTGAACCTAAAAGCTATTTAGCAATACATGAAAGAAGTCCTAACAAAACCATAAAAATGAATGGCTAGAGTAGGTATTCACAAGTCGTCCATCTAATTCTACCTATTACATCTATGTAAGAGTAGTGTGTGTGCATGTTCGAAGGTAGTCGGCCTTAAGTATAGATGGAATATAACTGAATAAAAATCTCTTGATAAGTTTGTAGAAGGAGAAATTTCTATCAATCACAAATTGTCATATGTAAATTAAAATTTCTTTTAATTAAAAAATTATCAATTAAATTGTACATCACAATGTGCAGTTGATGACATCATATGTGATGACAGCATAAACAGATATTTTATCTTTAATTAAATTAAATAATTTTAGAGATAAATAAAAAAAATTTATCTCTAATTAAATTAAAATTAATTTAAAGATAAATAAAAGAATTTTATCTCTAATCAAATTAAATTAATTATGAAATAAATAAAGAATTTTATTTTTAATTAAATTAAATTAATTAAGAGAAAATTCATTAAGAAGTTTTTAAAGAAGTTGTATTCTTTAAGAACTTTCTTTCACCTAACCCATTGGCACTATAAAAAGAGGTCTCCGCCAAAGCCATCCAACGCAATTCACAAGCTTAAAGAGAAGAAATAGATTTTGAAGATTCAATTTCTCTCAAAGTCTGAAAAAGTTTTCTCTCAAGAACGTGAAGAACACGAAGAAAATAC
The DNA here is from genome assembly GCA_038381775.1 of Adansonia rubrostipa. Classification (NCBI taxonomy): domain Eukaryota; kingdom Viridiplantae; phylum Streptophyta; class Magnoliopsida; order Malvales; family Malvaceae; genus Adansonia; species Adansonia rubrostipa. The sequence continues at coordinate 121,705 of JBBYHM010000007.1, forward strand.
TGCTGTTGTTTTTCAAAAAGTTTTTCTCCAATCCTATTTCGACAATAAAAAGAAGTTAAATTCTGTTTGTCAAGATCAGGTCTTGGAGACCCTTAAAATGGACCTCATCAATTCAAGATCAAGTCTGAAGACCCTTGGATCAAAGTTTTTTCTGAAGAAAAGAATCAAAGGATTTCTTTATTGTAAAAAATATCCAAACATTGTAAGTTAAGTCTAATAAATAAAGTTGATTTATTTGTCTTCAATTTTTTTTGTCATTTTCGACATGACACATTTTTGGCACGCTTGATGGGATGATCTCTGCATTTCATCTCTTTTCTTCAAAATTCAAGTTATCAAGTTGTGATGGTTCCTAAGAAGAACCTTGTTAACAAATCAACTCTCAAACCTGCTTGAGTTGATCCTGTAGTCTACCCCGCTTCATCAGCAAGCATTGATATCCTTGCTCATCCCTATGGCACTAAGGTGAAGACCAAATCTTTTTTTGAACTTTATGATCATACTTTTTCCCTGCTTAAGCAAAATCCACCTTTGAGACTTTTTCAATTAAAGAATTAAAAGATATTCCTGCTGGAAAACTTAGTTTTGGATCAAGTTTAAGTCATTAAAAATCTTTCAAGGAGCAAGATAATTGTTCAGGTAGTAGCTCTATATCACTATCTTCTACAATATCAAGCTCTAGAGCAACGAATTTCATGACAACTAGCACTATATCATTGAAAGAACAAGTTGCACTTCTAGCAAAGTGTCGCAACATGGCTCAGATATAAGTCTGAACCAAGCCCGACTAAAATGGCCTTCGCTATATAGTTGTTAAATTTATCACTATTTTATATTCTCTTATTTATATAGGCCCTAACATAATCAACATTTTCTTCTTTTGGGGACCGGGTGATCGAGATGAATCGCTCACTCGACTTAACCTTAAATAGTCATTATGAAATGACTATTTATTTGGAGTCACCACCAATCTATTTGGGCTAGGTGAGATTGGTCACCTATCGGAGTTTTGTATTTTGAGGGTTACGAAACCTTAAATTACTAATTCTAAGGTTCACGATCAAACTAGAGATCATATAAGAAGGGTCCGGGAGTCGGTTACAATCACAAGTAAGGATCGACCCTCTTGTGATGCCCAAAAATTGGTACCTTATTAATTACGTGTTAACTTGAATTTCAATTTTTATTCAGTTTCAACAGGTGGCATTTAATTATAAATTCTCGAACTAATGATTTATAAAACAAATTTATTATTATTCCATGTTAGGAAGATCGGGTTTTCAGAATTTCAAAATCTCTTACATACTCTATCAGAGGACCAATGGAACGCGAAAGCTTTTTATCATTCTCTTTTGTGTCCCAACAAAAAACTAGAGGAACACAAAAGGTTTTAAAATTAAAAATATCTTTTGCACCCTAGTCGAGGGCCAGAGGAATGCGAAAGATTTTATTATTATTATTATTTTAAATTTATAAAATCCTGATTTCTATTTTGAAAAGGATATCTAGATATTAAAATAATCCGTAGAACCTCTCTCATATTTGGGGAGAAAATCTATTTATTATTTTAACTTGGAGACATTGCCTTAATTTTCTAAAAAGAAAATTTTATATTTTTTTGAAAATATTTATAAAACTTCTTAAAACTCAATAATAATCTGAAATGATGAATATATTCCTGATGTATCCCTTAGACACGAAAATATCCTTGTAATCACATAGGACTTGAACTCTAGTAGAATGACTAAAATGCCCTTAGGGTATACATTCAACGTGAAAGTATCTCGATACTTCTAACGGACACCAAAATGACCTTAAAAGGCTAAATGAATCCTAAACATTCACCTTTGGCATAAAAACATCCTAGTGAGAAAAATCACAAAAATCCTCATAGGGTATACCTTCAACATGAAATTATCTCGATACCCCTAATGGACACTAAAATGACCTTAGAAGGCTAAATGAATCCTAAACATTCACCTTTGGTATAAAAGTATCCCTGTGAAAAAATTATAAAAATGCCCATGGGGTAAACTTTCAAGATGAAGATATCCTGGTACCCCTAATGGACACTAAAATGACCTTAGAAGGCTAAATGAATCCTAAACATTCACCTTTGGCATAAAAGCATCTTGATGAAAAAATTACGAAAATGCCTTTGGGTATACCTTTGCCATGAAGGTATCCCGGTAACCCTAATGGACACTAAAATGACCTTAGAAGGCTAAATGAATCCTAAACATTCACCTTTGGCATAAAAGCATCCGGATGAAGAAAATTATGAAAATGCCTCTAAGGTATACCTTCGACATGAAAGTATCCCGGTAACCCTAATGGATACTAAAATGACCTTAAAAGGCTAAATGAATCCTAAACATTCACCTTTGGCATAAAAGCATCCTGATGAAAAAAATTACAAAAATGCCCTTAGGGTATACCTTCGACATGAAAGTATCTCAGAACCCTAATGGACACTAAAATGACCTTAGAAGGCTAAATGAATCCTAAAAATTAACCTTTGGCATAAAAGCATCCCGGTGAGAAAAATTACGAAAATGCCTCTGAGATATACCTTCGATATGAAAGTATCCTGGTACCCCTAATGGACACTAAAATGACCTTAGAAGGCTAAATGAATCCTAAACATTCACCTTTGGCATAAAAGCATCTTGGTGAGGGAAAATTACAAAAATGCCTATGGGGTATACCTTCGACATTAAAGTATCTCGGTACCCATAATGGACACTAAAATGATGAGAACGGGATGAACATATCCTAAATGTGCACCTTTGGCATAAAATCATCCCAGTTACTATCTAGGACTCAATTTTAGAAAAATTACCAAAACACCCCTAGGGTGTACCTTCACCGTGAAAGTATCTCGGTACCTTAATGGACACTGAAATGATGAAAAGTAGATGAATTTAGTCTAAATGGAAAAGTTACAAGTTTAAGTTTGACTTAAAATGCAAAATTTGTAATCAAACCCCTAAATTTTTGAAAATTTCATTTCGTATCCTTCGGAGGACCGAACAAATACGAAAAGTTTGAAAACTTCTATATCCCTACGAAAGGCCATAGAAATAATAGAAATCATTAAAACTGGTGAAACGTACATCTTACCCCTAAATATGAAAATTTGCTATTTAGTCCTTACACTTTTCTAAATTTTCATTTTAGTCCCTACACAATAAAATAATCTAAAACTTATAAAATTCAAATGAAATTATGCATGAAAATGCAGCCAATATATCAACAAAGATTCGGCCAAATACCTTGCCCAAAATTTTTTTTAAAGCATCAATTTACAAAGTAACCCCTAAACTTTGTAAAATTACATTTTGACCTTTATATGGTAAAGCACCACAAAAAAATCATTAAAAATCATCAAACCAGAAAAGAATCACGAAAACAAATGGCAAAAATGTGTGCAAAGGTTTGGCCAAACACTTTGAGCCATAAAGCATAATTTTTTCATTTTTTTGCAACTTAGTCCTTAAATTTCCTAAAATTGCAAATGACACCCTAAAATGCTAAAAATGCCTAAATCATGTTTGCAAACACATAAATAAGATTTCTTAAGGTCCATAAGGCTCTTGGCCAAGCTACAAATGGCCTAAAAAATTCTCATAAATTTTGCAATTTAGTCCTTAAGTTTATAAATATTACTAAATAACCTAAAACCCTAAAATTAAAAGAAAATAAGCACCAAATCATCAAACCCAAACACATTCGGCCAAGATGAAAAAGCATGGGATTTATGCATGATTTGATAAAAGAAATCATGAAAATAACATAAATACCCATTATTAAGCTTAAATAAACATAAATTATAAAATAAGCACAAAACAAAATCAATCAAAATACTAATTATCAAAACAACACTAAAGAAATAATTGAAATTTAAATATAATCACAGCAAAATCATATTCACATCAGTAAAATACCATTTCATAAAAAAATGCTAGAAAAATAAAATAAAATAAAATAAAATAACTAAAATCGCCATGCTTAGCCTTTCAACATGGATGGAAATCCATGAGCCTTAACATGGATTTAACTCATAAATAAGATGAAAAAAAAAGAATCAAATGAAGAAGAATAAGAAGAATGGTGTGTTTACCTTAGAAAAAACTAGAAAAACTAAAATTTTTGTTTTTTATTTTTTTTTTTTTATGGAAATCCATGAGCCTTAACATGGATTTAACTCATAAAAGAGATGAAAAAGAAAAGAATCAAATGAAGAAGAATAAGAAGAATGGTGTGTTTACCTTGGAAAACACTAGAAAAACTAAAATTTTTGTTTTTTATTTTTTTGTTTTTAGGGAAATCCATGAGCCTTAACATGGATTTAACTCATAATGAGATGGAAAAAAAAGAATCAAATGAAGAAGAATAAGAAGAATGGTGTGTTTACCTTAGAAAAAACTACAAAAACTAATATTTTCGTATTTTATTTTTTTTTGTTTTTTATTTTCTTCCAAAAAATCTCAAAAATTCCTATTAAACACAAACCACATCTATTTATAGAGGTGAAGGACGGCCACATGGTTGGAAAAATACCATGGGCTGAAACCTCACTAGAAATTTCTAGGAATTTTTTTTTAAAATTTTTTAAAATTTAAAATTTTATTTTTTGATTGATTTGATTTCTTTTTGATGGATTTGATTTAAATTAATTGTTTTTGTCTTTTAGTGGATGATGTCATATATGACATCATCAAATTCTAGAGAATTTGGAAAATATTTATACACATAAAAATTAATTAAAATAATTAAATTATAAAAATTAAAAATTACGAATTTGAAACAAAATTTCATATGATTAACTTAATTAAATCTAATAATAAAACATTTTTTAATTTACAAAAAAATATTAAAAGTGACAACTCGTAAAATTTTACGAGAAAAAACCCTTATTGGAAAAAATTATTTTATGTAAAAAAATGCAAAACTCATAAAATAAATTAAAATTTTGAAAACTGATTTAATATGATTTAAACAATAATATTTTCAAAATTTTTTAAAAATTATAAACTCAGAAAAATCTTATCTAAAAATTTACGAGTAAAAAATTTCGTGTCTTGGTAATAGAGAAAATTTTAAAACCTATAAAATAAATTAAATTTTTAAAACTATTTTAATATGAATTAAATAATAATATTTAAGGAAATTGAAAAATTAGAAACTCGAAAAAATCTCATCGAAAAAATTTAAGGAGTATTAAATCCATATCTCAGTAACAAAAAAAAAATTCTAAAACTCATAAAATTAATTGAATCTTTCAAAACTGATTTAATAGGATTGAATAATAATATTTAAATAATTTTAAAAATTATAAACTAAGAAAAATCTTCCCAAAAGCTTACAGAGTAAAAAAACTTCGTATTAAACAATGGAATTTCAAAAGAAAAATGCAAAACTAATAAAAATAAAAAGAATTTTTCTAAACTGATTTAATATGAATTAAATAATAATATTTACAGCATTTTTTTAAAAAAATTATAAGCTAAGAAAAATCTTCTCGAAAAAATTTATGAGTAGAATACTTCGTATTTTGAAAACGAAAAAATGTAAAACTTATAAAATAAAATGAATTTAAAAAATGATTTAATGGTAATTAAATGCAAAATTTTAAAGACTTTTGAAGTTAAAAACTTAAGAAAATTTCACCATAAACTTTTATAGATAAAGGAAAGCTTATATTTTAGAACTAAGAAAATTTCAAAGAATAGATTAAAACTTAAGTAAAATGAATTGAATAGGATATATTACTCCAAATATTAATTTATAAAATGGTAAAGATGGAAATTCGATATCCAAAATAATTTCACCAGAAAAAATTTCATGACTATGATATTTAAAATGCTATGAAAAATTCAAAATAAATTACTAAAATAAACAACCTAACACCTTGTGGTATAAAATGCTAATATGATTTTTCTTGATTATTTTTTAATTTTTGGAGTGCGTATTGACATAAATACCGTAAAGGTATCGATAAAAATATACGACGGCCGACTTTTCAATTTTAACGAAAAATTCTTAAAAAATTCATAAAAATGGAAAATTATCTGCGATAACATCTGCAGAAATAGATTTTCAAAATTTTGATAAGAAAATATTGGAAATAATTTTTTCCTAAATATTCATCCTGTATATCCAAAATTAAATATCAAAAATGAAGTTTTTGTCACATGAACTTACAGCTATTTAAATTATGACTAAAAAGGTCTTGAAAATGTTTTATTCATCTGAAAAAGATTGTTCCCAATAAGGATGGCCATTAAGTTCTCAGTCTCGGATATTCAGGATTATTGGAAAAGAGACCCGGACGAAATTAGGTGAATACAGCTGCCCCTCTTTGACCGTTGCTGAGAATCAGGAATAAGGTAAAGACCAAATAGACATAATTTCATTCGGATCATTAAGCTTTGAAAAATAAACTAAACTAAAGACGAAAATAAAAGCTAATTAGCCCTAAGGAGAAATCTTAAATTAAACGAAGACTAAGACGAGAGCTAAGTCATAGGCGTTGACTAGGACAAAACCATGCTGGTCCACAAACAAAAAGGCTTGATTGGGATGAAACCATATAAGTCAACAGAAGTAAAGGGGTTGATCGATGCAAAACCTACAAGTCAATAAGGGTAAAAGGTTGACTGGGGCAAAATCTATAAGTTAACAAATAAAAGGGTTGACCAATATGAAACTGACCAGTTAACATCATAAGAGATTAACCAGGGTAAAATTTATAAGTCAATAAATAAAAGGGGTTAATCAAGATGAAACTGATAAATCAATATCAATAAAAGATTAATAGGGATAAGACCGATAAGTCAACATAAGTAAGAGATTGACCGAGATAAACTGACAAGTCAACAAATATAAGGGTTGATCAGGATGAAACTGACAAGTCAACATAGATAAAGGGTTGACTAGGATAAAACTGACAAAGTCAACAAAGATAAAAGGGTTGACTGGGACAAAACCAATAAGTCAACAAAGATAAAATATTGACTGAGATAAACCAACAATGTCAACAAAGATAAAATGTTGATTGGGATAAAATCGACAAAGTTAAAAAAGATAAAAGGTTGATCGGGACAACCAACAAGCCAGCAAACAAAAAGGTTGATTGAGACAAAGCCGACAAGTCAACAAGGAGAAAAATGGTTGACTGGGATAAATTCGTCAAGTCAACAGAGAGAAAAAGTTGACTAGGACAAAATCGTCAAGTCAACAGGGATAAAAGGTTGACTAGAATAAAGTTGACAAGTTAATAGGGATAAATGGTTGACCGAGACAAAGCTTACAAGTCAACAAGGATAAAAAGGTTAACTAGGACAAAGTCGATAAGTCAACAGGGATAAAAGGGTTGATCGAGACAAAGCTGATAAGTCAATTGGGAGAAAAGGTTGATTGAAACAAAGCCAACATGTCAACAGGGATAAAGGTTGATTGGGACAAAGCCGACAAGTCAACAGGAAAAAAAAGTTGATTGGGATAAAGTCGATAAGTCAACAGGGATAAAAGATTAACTGGGATAAAGCCAACAAGTCAACAGGAATAAAAGGTTGATTGGGATAAAGTCGACAAGTCAAAAGGGTAAAAAGTTGACTGGGATAAAGTCAATAAGTTAATAGGGATCAAAGGTTGACTGGGATAAAGCCAACAAGTCAACAAGAGTAAAAGGGTTGACTGGGACAACACTGACAAGTCAACAGAGATAAAAAGGTTGACCGAGATAAAACTGACAAGTCAATAAGGATAAAAGGGTTGACTGGAACAAAGCTGACAAGTCAACAGAAGTAAAATTGATCGAGACAAAGTCAATAAGTCAACAGGGATAAAAAGGTTGACTGGGACAAAGTTGATAAGTCAACAGGGATAAAAGGGTTGATCGGGATAAAGCTGCCAAATCAATAGGGAGAAAAGGTTGACTGGGATAAAATTGACAAGTCAACAGGGATAAAAGGTTGACTGGGATAAAGCTGACAAGTTAACAGGGAAAAAAAGTTAACTAGGATAAAGCCGATAAGTCAACAGGATAAAATGTTGACTGAGACAAAGCCAACAAGTTAATAGGGAGAAAAAGTTAAATGGGACAAAGTCGACAAGTCAACAGGGATAAAAGGTTGACTCGGATAAAGCCAACAAGTCAACAGGAATAAAAGGGGTGACCGAGACAAAGCTGACAAGTCAACAGAGATAAAAAGGTTAACCGGGATAAAGCTGATAAGTCAACAGGGATAAAAGGGTTGACTGGAACAAAGTCGACAAGTCAACAGAAGTAAAATTAATCAGATAAAGTCAACAAGTCAACAGGGATAAAGAGTTGACTAGGACAAAGTCGATAAGTCAACGTAGGTAAGAGGCTAGTGTAACATTTGAGACTTGATCAATTATCAAGATGAAGCATTTAACTGACTTAAATCCCACTCCACCTACCTTGCCATAGGATTGCATGAAGGGGTGATAAAAACTCTTTTAAATGCTTTGAATATTGTCATTGAAGTATTGAAAACATATTTTTGGATGCTTCGAATATCACCATCAAAGCTTCAAAGACATTTTCTTTAATGAAAACTTTTAAATGCTTTAAATATGACCATTAAAGTTTCTTCAAAGCCTTCTTCACCTACCTTGCCATAAGATCACATGAGAAGGTGATAGATTTCTTTAGAGAATCGTTCAATCTTTCCTGAAAAGTCATCAAATACCAAATATTAAATTAGTGTTCATCGATTCAATGATATAACTTATACAATTGGATAAATATTTGCTTAAGGCATATTTGCTTACTTCTACGAAATCATGAAAAGCATCATATTTCATCAAAATTCTAGGATTTATGGAATGAGGTAACCTCCTCATTCTGACCTTGGGAAAAAATTGATCAAAATATATGAAAATTCCAAAACAATTTCAACCATGGATTTTCCAATATCAAGGATAATGGATATGTTATCTTTATCATGATGTTAAAACTTTCTTGTGATGGATGATCACCATTAAAGACTTCTTTGAATAAGATAAAGAAATGAATTTAGAGGCACAAATGGGGTGACACTACTAAAATTTATCTTGAAGAAATTGATATGACAAAGTCGAGGTTTACTAAAACCAAATTTAGATGGATGTTAGTTTAAAGAATTCCTTGAAAGATAAACAATCAAGTTATAAAATCCTTTTAATCTTCAAATACAATAGCCTGACAAGTGTTAAACTAATGCTAGTAAACACCAAGTCTTAAAGGATTGATCTTAAAGGCTTTTGGTAAGCATCAATTCTCAAGGTTGGTCTAGAAGGTTATTTGGAAAAGAATCAATGTCAGGGCATTTAACTCAACCATTTGTTGAAGTTAAGAGATTTTCAAAGGTTTGGGGTCATTTCTAAATTAGGATGATGGGTTCTCTCTAATTGGAGACTTATCTTTGTTGATTTAGGAGCAATTTTTAGGCCTTTAAGCCTACCCCACATATTATTTAAGATTCAAAAATCATTCAAAAAATAAAATTTTCAAGAGCTTCCTAGGAACAGCTCGATAGCCCAGATAGCTATGTTTGATCAAAATGGACTTTGTTAGGTACGTAATGTAGGCCATGGTTCACGGTTTAGAAAGAACAGGATAAATATGCCCAAATAAAGTGTTTAAGGGTAATTGAATCAAGGATCAATTCTTTTCAGAAAGAGTTGATTTCGATATGTCTTTCAAGATGAACAAATCTTTTTTCTTCAGCAACTTTTATTTTTTTCTTTTTTTCTTTATTTCTCGTTTTTTTTTCTTCAAAACTTTCATTGTTCTTTATTCTGAAAGAACTTGAAATTTTCTTCATTCCTCACTTGGAATATTTGAACTTGAAATTTAAACTTTCTTCTTTCATCAAAATTTACTTCATGACATCTGATTTGTTCTTCTTGTAACTTTATAATGGAATTTGCCCCTTGTAATCTTGAAGTTTTGCTTCACTTGTCCCTCAATGTGGACGGTGATCTTTGATTAAGGTTTAGAGAAAAAAATAAACTATCAGGCTCAAAAGGGACTGCAAAGGGAATAATTTTCTATATTTAAGAAAACATAGAGAAAGAAGGCCGTTTTTCATTTCAAACATAAGCATTTGAACTAGTTAAGCATTTCGTTAGGAAAAAAAGTTATTTTTTTTCAATATCATTTTGAATACTTCAACAGCATGATGCTGCACTCAATAAAGGCTTAAGATATGCCCTTCAATATGATTGGCTTCATAGTCACCAACGATTGGTTAGCCTTTGAGAAAGAAAACCAGATTGGCCTGGAAAAGATCTTGGATCTCATATCTTATGCATCAAAAATTGGTTTGAAAAGGTTTTGTTCAAAAAGAAAAGGAGATTTTGGCTTATATTCACTTTTCATTCTTCCTGAATTGAAGATTTAGAAGAGTGTCATGAAAATTATGGCAAAAGATTATCAAAATAAGGGAAATCTTGAAATTACTATCATTATTTTAACACATGTCAAACTATCGAATCTAAATCTTTTAGGAGCATAACCTATTTGTTCGACCTTCAAAGAATCCATAGAAAAGAACATTTGCATATGGAAAATCTATAGTGATGAAAGGTCTATGGCTGAATGTTTGGGAGAAATTTATATATAGAAGTGAATGACCTTTTTTAGAGAGCTCAAATTGATGGTGATCACCTACTAAAGAAAAATTTTCCAAAATGTTCTCATTATCCTGAATATTGGAAATCATTATGAACAAAATTCATGGTTAGTGAAGTATGCATACAATTTACAAATCAAAATTCATTTCATAAAAAATGTACAAAATTTTAAAGTCAAGATAGAAATTGCCCCTAATTAGCATACTACCAAAAGATCGATGACCCTTAGACTAATCAGCCTTAATGGTCATCCATCTACTCCTAGAATTTCACTGAATTGGCATCCTTTATGGCTGAATTGTAGATAAGCTAATGGAAGATTAAGAGGTGCATCAAACTCTAAGTCCTTAAAATCAGGAATTCCACAAGATGCATGGTTATTTCCTTTCACCACAATCATGCTATGAGGACAACCACTATGTGACTCTTTACTAAATTCCTTAGAAGAAAAGATGAATCCAAAAGCTCTTTGCATAGCAAAGAATCATCCAAGTAATCCAAGTTGAAATTTACAGCAGCCTGTGATCTCCTACCGATCATGCTGATACTCCAGATTATCTTCACATTGAACAACATGCATTGGTTGATGGAATCTTTAGATAAAAAGTGTTGCACCCTGACGCTCGAATTATACCACCTTGGGTAGGGAGTTTTCTAGGTTTTGTTGGAATGGCAGAGATTATCTGATTCTGTTGAGGTCATTGAACAATGAAAAGCTAAGGTCGAGGACACTGTCCGAATGGATTTCCTTGTTTTCTTAACTTCTTAGGGTCATGTCAGCTATGATAGAATTACTTTCTCGTCTCACATCTGCTACTTGTCACCCCTTGGTCAGTATGAATATGTATTGTGGGACTTGCTTCTATATACTGAACACCATAAAGTGGTTGCATCGCGGCTTGCACTTCCTCAGATCCTTGGCAAAAGTATTGGTAATACCTTTTGACCATTAGTAAACTGGTTTCTTTATCTTGAGTGGTTCCATCGAACTTAAAATTTGCGCTTGTATTTTCCTTCTTATTGTATGGTATCTTCCATTTAATGATTTGTTATCTCACCTCAAAATATATTAAAAAAAACTTAAATCAATTTGCATGAATTTGTATGTGTCTTGACAACATTAATCTTTATTGATATTCTAGTATGATTGTCAATGAATGGAAAAATTACATAAATAAATGAGTAAATGACTGAATGAATGCATGAATGAATGAATAAATAATCGAATAAAAGGGGCAGCATTTAATGTAATAGATTGTATGTCAGAGAATTAACTAAGAGCCAAATATAAAGATTATTGTAGAAGCAAAAATCTGAAGAATTTTAGTAATGATTCAACAACATTGCTTCATGAACCAAAATTCGCTAACTTATCCATTGATTGTGGGCGTACATAGCCATATTTACAAGATTCAAAAGCAAGTAACAAAAAGAATTGATCTTGCAAGGACTGCAATTTCCTAACTATGTTAATGTTTCTAAAGGATTTTTGCAAACCCTAATAATTCATTTTTTTCAATCATTTTTTTAACTCTAATATTTACAAAATTTGGCAAGTAGCCTAAAAATTTATCTTCAAAATCATTTCATTGCCTCTGTATTCTAATACTTCCAATAATGTGATCTTTTTTTCTTTTTTTTTCCCCTTTTTTATCCCATATAAACCCTTAACCATTTTTATCATTCTATTAAATAGATTTTTCATTCACACGAACTTCATGATCAAACTCTACTTAGATGAACTCTTATGTGTGAACCCTTGCCTCTAAATCATCACCCATGTCTTGATCCTTAAAATACAATAAATGAAACAGATTAATACATTACAAAAATTATGAATACACGAACATATAAGAATGTGAACTTTGTATATGCATGAATGAATTTACAATTTCCATGGAATATCAATATCATGCCAAAAATTAAGAAAAATCCTTCATAATATAACAAATTAATGTGAGAAATAAGATGTATCATAATAACACAATATACATGTATCAATATCAAGAAAATCAAATTATAAGAGTAGAGAGTTAGAAGCATTCCCCCCTGTGTACCTAATTTGGTATCCTCTAGAATCGGGTATGGCTCTAACTAGGTAAGGCCCTTGCGGTTCATTACATGAAGTTTAGATTAAACATCTAAATAGGTTCTCGAATTGCTTCTCGAGTTCAGAAAGAACTGATGAGGTACCTTTATCCTTACCTATCGTGGGTATATGTCAGAAAGGGTTCAATTCGAGTGGGAGTATCTTCCATGCCCATAATAAGGCTAACACCTCAAGCAAGCATAGGAATTTACACCCGGTAATCTTTTCACTGGCCCAGACAGAGGGTAACACCTCAGAAGGCAAAGCTACTTGACCCTTTCCTAAAATAGTAGGTACCTATGCGCCTTCATTATTTGTGGCAATAACTTACCTTTTAGGACTTGACATTTTCAAAAATAATAAAAACCCTATCCTAAATTCCCCTCAAAATAATGCTGCAAAAGAAATAAGAAAGGGTTAATAAAAAATATGAACAATATATATCGAATTTGTAAGTTGGAAATACAATAAAGTTTTTGTTTTGAAAATATCAGGAATTATAGCTAAATGCCGATTGAAACCAAATTAATCAAAATTTAGTTAACATGTAATTAATTTTAGGCCTAACTCTCTAACTCATCCCTAGTGGAGTCGCCAAGCTATCGCAATGTGGCTCGGATATGAATCCTAACCAAGCCCAACTTAAATGGCCTTTGCTCTATATTTGTTAAGTTTATCACTGTTTTACATTCTCTTATTTCTATAGGCCCTGTCATTATCGACATTTTGTTAATTTGGGGCCCGAGTGGTCGAGATTAATCACTCACTCGACTTAACTTTAAATAGTCATTATGAAATGACTATTTATTTAGAGTCGTCACCAATCTATTTGGCTAGGTGAGATTGGTCACCTATCGAAGTTTGTATTTTGAGGGTTACAAAACTCTAAATTACTAACTCTGAGGCCTATGATCAAACTAGAGATCATATAAGAAGGGTCTGAGAGTCGGTTACAATCACAAGTAAAGATTGACCCTCTCATGATACCCAAAAATCGATACCTTATTAATTACGTGTTAACTTGAATTTTAATTTTTATGCAGTTTCAACATGTGGCATTTAATTATAAATTCATGAACTAATGATTTATAAAACAAATTTATTATTATTCCATGTTAGGAAGATCAGGTTTTCAGAATTTTGAAAGTCAAAATCTCTTACATACTCCATCGAAGGACTAATGAAACACGAAAACTTTTTATCATTCTCTTTTGTGTCCCAACAGAAAACCAGAGGAATATAAAAGTTTTTAAAATTAAAATTATATTTTGCACCCCGATGGAGGGCCAGAAGAATGCGAAAGATTTTATTATTATTATTATTATTATTATTATTATTATTATTATTATTGTTTTTTGAATTTATAAAATTGTGATTTTCATTTTGAAAATGATATCTCGATATTAAAATAATTCATAGAACCTCTCTCATATTTGGAAGAAAATCTACGTATTATTTTAACTTGGAGACATTGCCTTAATTATCTAAAAAGAAATTTTTATATTTTATTGAAAATATTTATAAAACTTCCTAAAACTCAGTAACAATAGGAAATGACGAACATATTCCTAATGTATCCTTTAGACACGAAAATATCCTTGTAATCACATAGGACTTGGTTCTAGCGAAATAACCAAAATGCCCCTAGGGTATACCTTCAGCGTGAAAGTATCTCGATACCCTTAATGGACACCAAAATGACCTTAAAAGGCTAAATGAATCTTAAACATTTACCTTTGGTATAAAAGCATCCCAGTGAAAAAAATTACGAAAATACCCATAGGGTACACTTTCGACATGAAAGTATCTTGGTTCCCCTAATGGACACTAAAATGACCTTAGAAAGCTAAATGAATCCTAAACATTCACCTTTGGCATAAAAAAATCTCAATGAGAAAAATTATAAAAATGCCTCTAAGATATACCTTCGACTTAAAAGTATCCCAGTACCCCTAATGGACATTAAAGTGATGAGAATTGGATGAACCTATTTAAAATGTGTACCTTTGGCATAAAAGCATCTGGGCTACTATCTAGGACTCAATTTTGGGAAAATTACCAAAATGCCCCGAGGATATACCTTCGACATGAAAGTATTCCACTACTCTAATGGACACTAAAATGATAAAAAGTAGATGAATTTAGTCCAAATGGAAAAGTTACAAGTTTAAGTTTGACTTAAAATGCAAAATTTGCAATCAAGCCCTTAAATTTTTAAAAATTTCATTTCGTATCTTTCAGAGGACCGAACAAATATGAAAAGTTTTAAAAATTTCTATATCCCTATGGAAGGCCATAGAAATAATAGAAATCGTTAAAACTGGTGAAACGTACATTTTGCCCCCTAAATATAAAAATTTATTATTTAGTCCCTACACTTTTCTAAATTTTCATTTTAGTCACTATATAATAAAGTAACCTAAAAATTATAAAAATCATATGAAATTAGGCATGAAAATGCAGCCAATATATCAACAAAGATTCGGCCAAATACCTTGCCCAAATTTTTTTTAAAAGCATCAATTTACAAAGTAACCCCTAAACTTTGTAAAATTATATTTTAACCCCTATATGGTAAAGTACCACAGAAAAATCATTAAAAATCATCAAACCAGCAAAGAATCACCAAAAAAAATGGCAAAAATGTGTACAATGGTTTGGCCAAACACTTTTAGCCATAAAGCATAATTCTTTCATTTTTTTGCAACTTAGTCCCTAAATTTCCTAAAATTGCAAAATGACCCCTTAAAATGCTAAAAATGCCTAAATCATGTTTGTAAACACATAAATCAGATTTCTTAAGGTCCATAAGGCTCTTGGCCAAGCCACAAATGGCCTAAAAAATTCTCATGAATTTTGCAATTTAATCTCTGAGTTTACAAATATTACTAAATAACCTAAAAACCCTAAAATTAAAAGAAAATAAGCACAAAAACATCATTATCAAACACAAACACATTTGCCAAGATGAAAAAGCATGGGATTTATGCATGATTTGATAAAAGAAATGATGAAAATAACATAAATAACCATTATTAAGCTTAAATAAACAGAAATTATAAAATAAGCACAAAACAAAATCAATCAAAATACTAATTATCAAAACAACACCAAAGAAATAATTGAAATTTAAATATAATCACAATAGTACAATACCATTTCATTAAAAAAGTGCTAGAAAAAAAATAAAATAAAACTAAAATCACCATATTTAGCGTTTCAACATGGATGGAAATCCATGAGCCTTAACATGGATTTAACTCATAAATGAGATGAAAGAAAAAGAATCAAATGAAGAAGAATAAGAAGAATGGTGTGTTTACCTTAAAAAAACTAGAAAAACTAATATTTTTGTTTTTTGTTTTTTATTTTTTATTTTTTGTTTTCCTTTCAAAAAATCTAAAAAATTCCCATTAAACACAAACCACCTCTATTTATAGAGGTGGAGGACGGCCACATGGTTGGAAAAATACCATGGGCTGAAACCTTACTAGAAATTTTCAGGAAATTTCTTTTTTTAAAAAAATTTTATTACTTTTTTATTTTATTTTTTTATTGATTTGATTTTTTTTGATGGATTTGATTTAAATTAATTGTTTTTTTCTTTTAGTGGATGATGTCATGCATGACATCATCAAAGTCTAGAGAATTTTGAAAGATATTTATATAATCTATAAAATTATATCGTAAAAATTAATTAAAATAATTAAATTGTAAAAATTAAAAATTTTGAATTTAAACAAAATTTCATATGATTAATTTAATTTAATCTAATAATAAAATAATTTTTTAATTTACAGAAAAATATTAAAAGTGATAAACTTGTAAAATTTTATGAGGAAAAACCCTTACCGAGAAAAATTATTTTATTTAAAAAAATACAAAACTCATAAAATAAATTAAAATTTTTAAAACTAATATTATATGATTTAAACAATAATATTTGCAGAATTTTTAAAAAATTATAAACTCAAAAAAATCTTATCGAAAAAATTTACTAGATAACTTCGTGTCTTGGTAATAAAAAAAATTCTAAAACCTATAAAATAAATTAAAATTTTTAAAACAGTTTTAATATGAATTAAATAATAATATTTAAAGAAATTTAAAAATTAGAAACTCAAAAAAATCTCACCAAAAAAATTTAAGGAGTATAAAACCTATATCTCAGTAACAAAAAAGTTTTAAAACTCATAAAATAAATTAAATCTTTCAAAATTGATTTAACATAGATTGAATAATAATATTTAAAGAATTTAAAAAATTATAAACTAAGAAAATCTTCCCAAAGACTTACAGAATAAAAAAACTTTGTATTTTGAAAACAAGGGAATTTTAAAAGAAAAATGCAAAACTGATAAAAATAAAAAGAATTTTTCTAAACTGATTTAATATGAATTAAATAATAATATTTGAAGCATTTTTTTTAAAAAAAATTACAAATTAAGAAAAATCTTCTTGAAAAAATTTAGGAATAGAAAACTTCGTATTTTGAAAACGAAAAAAATGTAAAACTTAGAAACTAAAATGGATTAAAAAATGATTTAATGGTAATTAAATGCAAAATTTTTAAAGAATTTTGAAGTTAAAAACTTGAGAAAATTCCACCATAAAAGTTTACAGATAAAGGAAAGCTCGTATTTCAGAATCGAGAAAATTTCAAAGAATACATTAAAACTTATATAAAATGAATTGAATAAGATATATTACTCAAAATATTAATTTACAAAATGGTAAAAATGGAAACCTAAGATCCAAAATAATTTCATCGGGAAAAATTTCATGAGCATGATACTCACGGTGCTATAAAAAATTCAAAATAAATTACTAAAATGAACAACCTGACACCTTGTGGTATAAAATGCCAATACGATTTTTCTTGATTATTTTTTATTTTTTGGAGTACGCATTGACATAAATACCATATAGGTATCGGTAAAATTATATGACGGTCAACTTTCCAATTTTAATGAAAACTTTTTGAAAAATTCATAAAAATGGAAAATTTATCCGCGATAACATCTGGAGAAATAGATTTTCAAAATTTTGGTAAGAAAATATTAGAAATAATTTTTTCTTAAATACTCGTCTTGTATATCCAAAATTAAAGATCAAAATATGATTTTTTTGTCACATGAACTTACAGCTATTTAAATTATGACTAGAAAGATCTCGAAAATGTCTTGTTCATCTAAAAAATTGTTCCCAATAAGGATGGCCATTAAGTTCTTAGTCTAGGATATTCAGGATTATTGGAAAAGAGACCAAACGAAATTTGGTGTCTACACAAAGTTTGTCGAGACTCTCAGAACAAGTACTAAAAAAAAAGATAACCAGATTGCCTTATTGATGGATAGGATGGCTACTTTCATTGGAAAAAAAAATCAATGATCTCAGGTGAAAATAGCCAATCAAATCCTTATAATGATACTAAGAACTTCAATATTAAAGATGCTATGGAGTTAGAGCAAAAAATTAGTGAAATGGTCATAACAAATTAACTGAAAGATCATATTAAAGAAGTTATTAAGGATCAAGTTGACAGTGTCACTCAACCTTCATGCACATAAGCAAAGGCATACTCTCCAAGATCGTTTAAGGATGCCTGAAAATTTCTAACCTCTAAAGTTTTAGTAGTTCGATGAAAAAGGAAATCCATGCCAACATGTTGCTCACTTCTTGGAGATTTGTAATAATGCTAGAACCTATGAAAATCTTATGGTAAAATAATTTATCCGATCATTAAAAGGTTTTTGACTAGCATATTGATCTTGAGCTTGAAACTATTGATAGCTAGAAACAACTTGAGTGAGATTTTCTCAATCAATTTTATAGCACTTGTCGCATCATCAGCATGATCGAGCTTACTGGCTTAATCAATGAAAGTATAAATCAGTAATTGAGTACATCTATAGGTGAATGAATTCAAGCCTTAACTACAAGCAAAGATTGTCTAGTCCTCTGCCTTTGATATTTGTATATAGGATATGAATTGTAGCTTGTTCTCATGACATTGAGCTAATTATATCATATTTTGGAAATCAAGAGCCTCCAGTTTAAGATCCAAAAAAGGGCAAGGAAAAGCAAAACATCCAAAAAAAGGCAAAACCTTTGCCAATAAAGGAGAAAGCAAACAATATATGGCTATGAATACCAAGCCTCTTAAGATCTCTCCTAAGTCAAAACAAGCCCAAAAAGCAAAACTTACATCTGCTAAAGACAAAGGCGAAGCTAAAGTCAACCTGATTAAAAGGCAAGAAAAGAAGTACCCTTTCCCTAATTCTGATGTAGCTAGCATATTAGAAAAACTTTTGAAGATTAAGCTAATTCAGTTGCCAGAGATGAAACGGCTTGAAGAAGCTAATAAAGTTGATGATCCCAACTATTGCAAATATCATTGATTAGTTAGCCACCTCTTAGAAAGTGTTTTGTCTTAAAGAATGAAATCATGGCACTTTATGAAGAAGGGAATATTGAATTTAATGACGAAATGATGTCAATGAACATGACCTCAATCACTATGGTTTCTTATTCTAATTTTTTGGACAGAACCATAAAGTTTGGCTCTTTTGATCCCATTAGACTCCCCTCAAACACAAGTACAATTATAGATCTCTAAGCAAATGCAAGTAACCATCTGTTGCAAGATGCAAATCAGGATGGCGATTGCTGGACATTAGTCGCATGTAAAAAATGTAAAAAGTAAGATCTTCCAAAACATGTGAAGGTCTATATAAATGCTAAAATGATCGAATGGCAATCTTAAACTCCAAATCTTAAAATACCTCAGATAAAAATAGGGTCATCTAAATGTGAAAATTTGACTTGAAAAAAGTCAAGATGACCAGTCACTTTAAATGAGTACATAGCAATCCAATTTAGAAATAAAGATTTGCTCCTCATGAATTGTTAGTATCGATGGTAATGAAGAATTTGAAAACAAAGACAAAATGGATACAATCACTGTTAGAGCTAGGGATCATTCTTGTGGCTCAAACATTAGCTTTTTTGATAAAGATCTACTGTTAGGATCCACTCCTTATAATCAACCATTGTTTATCTTGGGATTTGCTTGCGAACAAAAGATCAACATGATTTTGGTGGATAATGGTTCCATAGTCAATATACTCCCTTTAAAGATAATGAAGGAATTAGGAGTTCCTTTAGATGAAATGTTACAAAATCATCTGATGATTCAACGATTCAACCAAAAGGGTAAAGAGTCTTGGAAAGCTTAAACTTTAACTTTTCATTGGAAATATGGAGTCTATCCACTTTTTCATGTGATTGATGCAAAAACAACATATAATATGTTGTTAGGATGATTGTGAATACATCAAAATGGTATGGACCCCTTTACTCATCATTAATGCTTCAAGTACTGCAAAAATGGTTAAGACGGTTATTGCTGATGCTAAACCATTTACCTCAGATGAAACTAATTTTGCAGATGCTAAGTTTTATATAGAAACCTCTGTCATTGAAGAAGTAATGTTCACTCTTATGAAAGAATTGAAGCAAAAGGAAAAAGACTCTAGTCCTTCCACCCGTAAAGATAAAGTCAATCAAGGTTTAAAAAATTTAACTCTTCCTTCACTAACTTGGATGAAGAAACAATGCTTAAACCCCTTTTGAAAGGATATGTCAAGTTAGTGGAGTAACCTTTCTTCAAACATTAAGATTTTCCTTCCTATCAAGCTAAAGGTTTTAATCCTAATGTTTATAGACTACTTGTTAAAGCTAGATATAAGCAAGAAAATGTTGTAAAATTGGCAAAAGAACCTACGAACGTAAAGTTATGAAGTGCAACCAAGGTTTCTCAAGTCTGGCAAAAAAAAAACTGATCATGTCAAAACATCCAAAAAGGAACTTGGATTTTATCTATTAAAATTAAAGATTCATAAAGAAACTTCAAGATATATAAATGTGGAAGAATTTCCTGAGTAACAAGAAGATTTAATAGAGCTACTAAGACTTTCAGTACTGAGTCATTTGGGAACACGCTCAACATAAGTATCAGTCTTTGACCATTTGAGCATTCAATCACCTCAAAGGTCAATGTTTGGGTGACTGTAATTAAAATCTAATGAAACTTCTACAAGTAGGCTGATACCTATTCATGCAAGGCTTAGAAGTCCAAACTTTTTTTAAAAAAAGCCATAGTTGAAAAAAAAACACCTCAACCTTTAAGGAATTGAGGGATTTTCATAGTAAAATTTTTTTTCTCGAATGAAAAAGCAAAATGAGTGAAAAATAACTACTGGTGAAGTCTTGCAGGCTAAAAAGCACATAATAGTGATAAATAAACAAGTATCATTTTCAAAGAAAAAAAAGCTTGAAAGAATGGACATCGTCGCTTTGCATCATATATCCATAAAGAAAACTGATGAAAAACCATAGAAAGAAGATGCCCAAGAAGCCCTTTTATCATTTGAGGAAGGAAATGAAGCTACCATTTAATGAGCTAAAAGAGGTTAACATCAGTATTAGTGAAGATCTGTGTCTAATCTTTATCAGTGCTTGTTTGTCTTCAAAAGAGAAAAAATGTATCTTGACCTTCTAATTGAGTATCGAGATGTCTTTGCTTCGGCCTACAAAGAAATGCCAAGACTTACCCCAAAAATAGTTGTGCATCATCTGGGCATCAAAAAGACTGTCAAACTTATCAAACAAGCCCAACGGCATCCTAACTTGATTCTTCAAATTGAAGGTGAAGTATACAAGTTCATTGAAGCTAGCTTTATTAGAGAAGTTAAGTACCCTACTTGGATATCAAATATTATCCTGTAAGAAAAAAGAGTGGACAACTTTGAATTTGTATGGACTTTCAGGATTTAAATAATGCTTGTCCAAAAGATGATTTCCCTCTCTCTCTAACTAAGATAATGGTGGATGCTACAACTAGTCATGAGGCTTTGTCTTTTATGGATAGGTCATTTGGTTATAATCATATTCACATGACTCCAAAGGATGAAGAACTTACTACATTTTAAAATCCAAAAGGAATATATTGTTTTATGCCTTTTGAGTTAAAAAATACCAGTGCTTCATAATAAAGAGCGATGTAAAAGATCTTTGATGATATGCTTCATAAAAATGTTGAGTGCTATGTAGATAGCCTGGTGTGAAATAAAAAAAAGGGCAAAACATCTTACTGATCTCCATCAAATATTCGAAAGATTACGCAAGTACCAATTAAAGATGAATCCACTAAAGTGTACTTTTAGCGTGTCTTCGGGCAAGTTTTTAGGGTTCATTGTGCGACATCATGGAATTAAGATTAATCAATCAAAGATAAATGTGATCATAAAAATGCTAGAACCATGTAATTTTCATGAGCTCAAAAATTTTCTAGGAAGATTAGCATATATTCGACACTTCATATCAAACTTGGCAAGTTGATGTCAACCGTTCAATCGACTAATGAAAAAGGATGTTCCTTTTGTTTAGGACAAAGCTTATAGTAATGCTTTCAAAAGCATCAAGGCTTATTTGCTATGGCTACCTATTCTAAAAACACCCATACTAGGAAAACTTTTAATCCTTTATATTGTTGCAGAAGAACATTATTTAGGAGCATTGTTGGCATAAAAAATGGTGAAGGAAAAGAAAATCACTTCATTATCTCAGTAGAACCCTTAATGGTGCTGAATTAAATTATTCTCACATTGAAAAGATTTGTTTGGCATTAGCATTCACTGTTAAAAAGTTGAAGCATGATTTGCAAGCTTACTCTGTTAATTTGATATCCTGACCAGATTTTTTTAAGTATCGCATATCCAAGTCTGTACTCAGTGAAAGACTGACAAAATAGGCTCTCTTGCTACAAAAGTTTGATAGCATTTATGTTCCATAAAAGGCCGTTAAAGGGCAAGCACTTATTGATTTTCTTGTAAACTATCTTATTCTAGATGATTAAGAATTCTCTAAAAATCTTCCCGATGAGGATGTTCTTTTTATGAAAATTCCCAAGCCATGGAAATTATTCTTTAATGGAGATGTATAGCAAGATAGAGCTAGAGCAGGTACTGTCTTTGTTACTTAGAAAGTGAAGTGTTGCCTTATGCATTCACTTTCATTGAAAATTGTTCCAATAATGTAGTAGAATACCAAGCTTTGATCATTAGACTGAAAATGATAATAGATATGAAAATCACCCAACTAAAAGTGTATAGAGATTCTAAATTGGTCATCAATCAACTTCTTTCGCTTTATGAAGTAAAGAAATTGGAGCTTTTACTATATGTCAACCATGCGAAAAAACACTTGGAATGGTTTGACAACGTGAACTTTGAGCATGTACCAAGAAGAGAAAATAGGCAAGCACATCTCTAGCCAATTTAGCATCAGCTCTTGCATTGCCTAGTGCTAAGTAAAGCTTCCTTTATATAAACGATGGGTTTTACTGTCAGTCATTATCTCCAAAAAGGTGATATTGAATCCAGCATTGTTTCAGTTTGTGAAATTAAAAAAAAAGATTGGAAACAACCGTTAGTCGATTATCTTGAGTATGGTAAATTACCTAGTGATCCAAAGCATAAAACAGAAATAAAATGCCAAGCTCCTTGATTTATTTTCAAGGGTACACTTTATCATTGTTCTTTTGATAGAGTTTTTCTTTAATATTTAGGATAAGATGAAGAATTCAAAGCTTTTCAAGAAGCTTATTTTGAAGTTTGTGGTGTACATCAATCTAGAGCTAAGTTACTGTTTTAAATCAAAAGGATGTGATATTATTGGCCTACAATGTAAAAGACAGCATAAACTAAGCCAAAAAGTGTCAAGCTTGTTAGTTTCATGCTAACTCCATCCATCAACCTCTTAAGTCATTGTGTCCAATAGTCACATCTTAGCTATTTAATGGTTAGGGACTTGACTTGGTGGGACTATTACCTAAAAGTTTGATGGGACATATGAAAATACTTGCAACCACAGATTAATTTTAAAATGGGCTGAAACGGCACCTTACAGAAAAGTGAAGAAAGAAACTATTGTAACTTTCATTCAGACTAATATCATTTATCGATATAACATACCATAATACATCATATCTGATAATGGGAAGCAATTCGCAAGAACAAATTATGTGCACAGTTGACCTTAAGCAGTATCATTCTTCAATGTACCATGCTCCAATAAATGGATTAGCAGAAGGTTTTAATAAGACTTTATGCAATCTTTTCAAAAAAATGGTTAATCGTTCAAAAAAAGAGTGGCATAAAAGGATGGAAGAAGCTTTGTGGGTTTATCATACTCCATATCGCATATCAACTCAAGCTACTCCATATGTGCTTATTTATGGTGTAGAAGCTATTCTACCACTTAAGCGATAAATTCCATCATTAAGGATTGCAATCCAAGAAGATCTTACTAGTGAAGATAATGTATGCCTACGCTTTGAGGAATTAGAAGCCTTAGATGAGAAAATGTTAGAAGCACAACAACGTTTAGAGTTCTATCAAGCTTGATTATCCAAAGCTTTGAATAAAAAAGTTAAGTCACAGTAATTTCAAGTTGGAAACTTAGTCGTTGCTATGAGAAGACCGATAAATACCACACATGGCATCGATAACAAGTTCCTTTCAAAGTAAGATGGACCATATGTTGTTAAGGAAGTCTATAGCAATGGTGCATATAAGATTATTGATCAAGTTTGTGTATATTAGACCAATAAGCTGGTGTCTTCTACCATTTTGATGTTAAGAACCTGGATGACTCTTCCTTATTATAAATATCTTGGACAAGTCTTTCTTGATAAACAACATCTTGGATGAATCTTTTTTTACCATTAAATGAATCTTTCTTAACCATCGAATTCAACGTATGCTATATCCTTAGCCATCTTAGATGATCTTCTTTTGCCATCTTAATAATCTTTCTTTATCATTATCTTTTTATCTCTAAGACATAGGAAATGACTTCACCATAAGACTTGGATGATCAAACTGCTCACCTTGTGTAGCTTCCCATGTGGCAAGTTGTAGAATATCAGTAGCTGGACACCAAGCTCCACAAAATGCGAGAATGTCATTCTTGCTTCGATCATAAGTGCATAATAATGCATAAACATCATATATGCTAGTCGTTATCCTTGTCTTGATCATGAAGGTATAATGATGCTAATAGCGTTATATATATATCGATAGTTTTTCTTGTTCTGAGGCATGTCAAACCTGATCTAATTTGTGGTATTGACATGGAGGTTGAAACAAAACATGTCTAACCTAATCGGATTTGTGGTCTTGACATGAGCATTAAAATCAACAATGTCAAATCTGATTAGATTTATGATCTTAACATGAATATCCTATTCAATGTGTCAGTCTTGATATAAAAATTATTGTGGACCTTTTGCCTTTGGAAAATTTGTGACATTTGGGAAAGTTCTAATCCTACAAAGCAAACAAAAAATTTTAAAAAAAAAACAAAAAAAAAGAATAATGTCCAAGTTGGTTTATACCTATCGAATATGGGTATGTCAACAAAGAAATGTAATCCATTTATAATGCTTTTGTCTTCCTTGAAAAGAATAGCAAGATAATCTTAGCGGTCTTTGAAGTATAACATGATGACTCTACAAAAAAGAGGAATGTGTTATATTAAATAAAGAATTAAAAAAGGGTCTTTGTTTATATAAAAGTAGAGCATGGTTTATTGATGTAAATGATGCATATTAACATGCATGATATTTGTTGGATTTAATGGACAAATGGTGCATGGAAAAGAATGAAATATGTAATGCATGAGATTCGCTTATGGCTAAAAGTTTGAAGAAGCAATCATGAAGTCCCACTGCCAAGTGCCTTTCATGGCAACACGTATATATATATGTGTGTGTGTATGGATATTACTATGAGCGCCAATGTCTTTTTGTTGTTTGCTAACCAAAAAGCAAAGCATGTTACAATTTTCTTTGTTGCTACATAATTTGATACAAATTCCTCAATAAACATATCCCAAATGCATCCTATTTGGTCCATGCTCTTGCTTGTCTTCTCTAACCTGACATAGAGGAATGCAAGTAATTGTGCAACTTTAGTTGGTTTCATGTTCGCTTGGAGCTTCTCCATCCTTAAAATCAAGTCAACTTTGAGAATAAAAGATCAGATGATCATACTATAGAAGAAGACACCTACATCCTATAATTAATGATCAAGAATGCAAAGCCAGATTGCAATAAGAAAAAAATTATAGCAAAAACTTATCTGAAGATTGCAACTCCTTACTGATGTTTCCTTGAACTATGATATTTCTAAGACTCGAGGTGTTTTTATAGAGCAGTTTGAGGGACAATCTCGATAGAAGTATAAATCTCACTTTGAATGAAAAATAAATACCTAAGTTAAAGAATTTAGCTTGAAGGATGATAGGTTTAGTGGGAATTCTAGAGGAATTGTCTCTAGTATCATAATACAACTTGAAGATTAATCCTACAACCCTTTAAGTTCTAGTATAACCTTGACTTTGGAAATCTTGCCCATATTGTGGTCCCTACTATTTAGATGATAAAACCCATTAGAATCGCCCATGCAAGTTTTGCTTTTTGTCTATACTAGTATGAAATTTTTGGGTCATGATTGCATGGACCTATTTTTACCAAGCCTAAGTGCTTTGACTTTTGTGTGGGCCTATAACAACTTCAATGAAGGGTATTTTTTATTTTAACTCAAGATTCTTTTAAATTTGGGTAGGTTGGTCTTTGGTTTATTGATTATATAATTTCATCTAATTAAGTTTTGAGACTTGCTCACTTGTCATGTACAAAATCACGTGCACAAAAAAATTCAAGTCTACAAATTTCTCAAGACAATTTTGGCATCAAAAGCAAATCAAATTTCAAAACTTGATCACTTGCTACACTTAACAAAAATCATGTATGTGATCAAGTTTTAAGGAGGCATTTACAAAAGGAGGCATTTGGGTAGGTTGGTCTTTGGTTCATTAATTATATAATTTTATGTGATTAAGTTTCGAGCCTTCCTCATTTGTATGTACAAAATCATGTGCACAAAAAAATTGAAGCCTACAAATTTCTCAAGACAATTTTGGCATCAAAAGCAATTCAAATTTCAAGACTTGATCACTTGCTACACTTAACAAAAATTGTATACGTGATCAAGTCTTGAGGAGGCATTTGCAGAAGGAGAAATTTTGATCAATCATAAATTACCGCGCATAAAATGAAATTTCATTTAATTAAAAAATTATCATTTAAATTCTGCATCGTCATGTGCAATAGATGATATCATATATGATGACATCATAAATAGATATTTATCTCTAATTAAATAAATAAATAAATTTAATTTAATTAAAATTAATTTAGAGATAAATAAAAATGTTTTATAATTAAATTAAAATTAATTTAGAGATAAATAAAATAGTTTTATCTCTAATTAAATTAAATTTAATTAATTATGAGATAAATAAATAATTTTTATCTCTAATTAAATTAAATTAAATTAATTAAAAGATAATTTATCAAGATAAGTTTTTTAAAGAGGTTATATTCTTTAAGAACTTTCTTCCACCTAACTTATTAGCATAATAAAAAGGGTCTTCACTAAAGCCATTCAACATAACTCATAAGCCTGAAGCGAAGAAATAGATTTTGAAGATTTAAGTTCTCTTAAAGTCTCAAGAAGTTTTTTCTTAAGAACATGAAAAACACAAGAACGCTGCTCTCGTTCTTCAAGAAGTTGCTTTCGATCCTATTCTGGCGATAGAAAGGAGATAAATTTTGTTTGTCAAGATCAAGTCTAGAAGACCCTTGAAACAAACCTCATCGATTCAAGATCAAGTCTGAAGACCCTTAGATCAAAGTTTTTCTAAAGAAAAGAATCAAAGGATTTCTTTATTGTAAATAGTATCTAGAAATTGTAACTTAAGTTTAATAAATAAAGTTGATTTATTTGTCTCCAAATTTTTTTTATCATTTTCGACATGAAATTTGTATGTACAAAGTTAACTCAGCTAGGAACTTAAATTCATATAATGAACCCATTGATAGGCACCTCTTAATTACTTTACAATTGAACTAAAAAAAATTATATTAATTCAATGAAATTTAAAATTACTGCAATTTGTACTATGCCTCAAAGCTAAAATAACATTACTTGGTAAACTGCAAACTCATGTAAAACAAATTATAGAGAATTAAAAAAAAAAACAATTAAAACAAGTTGAACAAGAATAGTCTGTTGAAGCAAAGGTTAGATTTGAGGATAAAGCAGAGGACTTTATTGGGAGTTCAATTGTTGAAAGGACTTTTGAAAAACCAAAGTCGTATATCATCAATAGAAGAATATGTTTTTAAAGAGAAAGCAACGGTCTCTATTAAGAATTTAAGTCAATTACTTATCAAGTATTGGCTAATATATTGGAATTTAGACATCAAAGTTATCAACTATTGATGGCCAAAAGGTAGAAAACATGGACCATAAAATTTTTTTACTACAATTAGAACATTTCAGATCAAGAGCCAGCAATCTTAGGAAGCCCAATAATTGATTGCAACGATAAGTTTATAGAATTGGAACATTGGCCTAAAATTTAGGTATCCAAAATCAAAACCCAAAACCTCAAAGTTGAACCTTAAATTCTAGTTCTACAATTTAGGTACCCAAAATCAAAACCTAAAACCTTAAAGTTAAACCCTAAATCCTAATTTCATAACCCTAATAGACGAGCTCAAGTATCGATAAGAAGTGGGAACAGAGACAAGGTTGATGGCTTAAGTAATAGATGAATTAGATTTCCATACCTGAATGATAGAGTGTCAATTGAGAGGTAGGAGCAGGACAAGGTTGATGACTTAAGCTAGAAGAAAAACCTCCTAAATAAACTAAGCTTGTTAAAAGCTAGCTAAAATCAAAAAGGCTTGTTTTAATAAGGATAAAACAGTCAAAACCATAAAATATGAAGGTACAAATACCAAAATCTTACTTTCTGGGTGAATTGTTACATAACCTTAAAAAAAAATGGTTATGACATTACCCCCTATATTACCTAATTTTGATACTATAGGTAATAATACATTACCAAGCTTGGTGAATATTTTTGAAACAAACATGATAATGTCATGAGGGAATATTATATTACTCCCAATAATGAAATATTATCCCAACCAAATGCCTATTAGTGGAATGTGATTCCTCGGAATATGATTGCTAAGAATGTGATTATTGAGAAAGTGATATTATAGTGTTTGGCATACATGAAAAAGTGTTAATAAAATCCTGAGAAAGTTACATTGACGTGTTTGATTCATTAAATACTTCACTAAGAATATAGTGTTAATTTACAAAATTACCTTTATCAAATAAAATGCAAATTTTATTATTTTTTAACATTTTTCAAAGATATTTATTATTAATAAACATGTCATTTAATAGGTTTACTTTTTAAATAATAATTAATTTATTTTAAATAAAAAACTTATTACATGTATCTCAAATTTATATATAATTAAAATAAAAATAAGTTTTAAATATTTAATATGAATTTGAGCTAGAATGTAATTTAATTTAATAGTAAATAAAATAATTTTAAAATTAATTAAATTTTATGATTTTATAATTAGTAAAAATATTGGGTAAAAGAAAATTTAGCTACCAATTTTTAAATATGAAAAAGGTTGATTTTGTTTTAAAGCTTTTTTTTTTTAACGTTCAAACTACATGAGAAAGTTGCTTTGCTACCTCTCTTATTGGGAATCATATTCTCATGATTGTGGGAAAGTAACTCTCAAATGAAAATTACATTCCCAAGAAAATAACACTTTATAGCATACCAAACATAGGAATTTAATTGGTGAAAATTTGATTTCTAGAAAGTAAAAGCTTTCCATCATACCAAACACTTTTTAAAAGTTGGTAGAAGGACATTTGTTTCGCAAAAAATAACTTCTTAAAAATATTTTCTGCATTTTTTGTGTTTATTTTACGAAAAATAGCTTGATTATCGAGAAAAGAGATACTGATCAACGAAAAATAAGATATTTTTTTGAAAATGTTTTTTAACAAGCGAAAGACATTTTCTTAAAAAGAACTCTTTATCAAGTATTATTAATATTTATTAAATTTTATATTAAAATTTAACTTAAGTCAAATACTATTACTAATAACAATATTTATTATTTTCAATTTTAATTTTTAATTTTAAAAATTTTAATATTAATACAAAATTATTTTAATAATATAATTTTTAATATTTATATTTTGAATATTATTAAGTATAATACTTATATTTTAAATAACATAACCTAATATTATTTATTTTAATAATAAATTATTAATATAATTTATTAGTTAATAAAACAATATTATTGTTAATAATAAATTGTAAGTCTATATTCTAAATTTTAGATAGCATTTTTAATATTGTGCTGAAAAATGTTTGAATTTGACTATTTTAATAATAAATTAATATAAATTATACTTTATAAATATTTAACAATAAATGTTTTTATTATAAAAATATTAATATTTTAATTGAAGAAATATTAATATTTTAACATCACGTTAATTATTATTATTACTTTTAAATATTTTAAAATATTTATATAATTAATATTTTAATAATAAATAGTATTATTTTAAGTATATAATATTAATATAATTTTTTATTATTAAATATTATTATTAAAATTTTCTATTTTAATATTAAAAATTAATAGTTTAATGATAAATAGTTTTTAATATTTAAGTATTTATGCCAATATTACTATTTGAAAATTGTAAAATATTATTTTAATAATAATTATACTATTTTAAATATTTAATATTAATATAATATTTTATTATTAAATATTGTAATTAAAATATTACTCCTTTTATTATTAATATTTTAATAATACATAGTTTTTAATATTTTAATAGTTAATGATTTAATATTTACAAAAAAAAAGTGTTTTTCATTATGTTATCCAAACATCAAAAAGTTTTTGCTTTTCCAAAATATGAAGATTTTTCAAAAAAAAAAAAAAACATTTTTAACAAGTTAATTTTAATGAAACAAATAGAAAGTTAAGGTTAGTAAAGATTTATCATTGTACTTTCACTTTGATTTTAATTATTTTTGAACCAAAAGCTAATGAAAATGAAATAATCCGTTAATATGCTTAAAATATGTTGACTATTTATTTTAATATTCCACGTGGAATAAAAATATAGGCAAGCTGTGGGGGAAAAGTTATTGTTCTTTCTAAAAACTTTTATACTAAAATAAATACTTGTAAAATAATAAATTATAAATATATAAATTTTTTAAAAAGAATTATGTATTATCAAATAAACTAATATCCTAGAATATTTCATTTACTTTATTTAAAAAAATCAAAAATCAATATTGAATGAAAAATTTCAATTAAAATATAATAATAAAATCCAATAAAATTAATCTATAGTAAAAAAATTCAATAAAATTAAAATGCAATAACAAAATTCAATATTTAGCAAATGTCTTTTACCATTTTTTTATTTTAATTTAAATCTTTTGATTTAATAATTATATTAAAAATACTATAGGCTACCAGCTACGTCCCGCCCATAAATTGTGTTCGCCCACTGAACTTGAATCTAAAATCAAATTATTTTAGACTCAAATCATATTGGGTTCGAGCATTTTTAAATTAGAATTCTTTCAAATTCTAATCTTTTTAAGTTTCAATTGTTTTTTTATTTGAGTTTATTTAAATTTGAATTTTTTCAAATTCAAGCTCAAATTAATATTACTTTTTGTTTATTTTATATTGATATAGTCAATTTTTATATATTTTAAAAAATAATTTATTATTATTATTGTTTAAGTTAATTTGCGTAATATGATATTTTTAATTATATTTGTCTATTAATATCAAAATTTATTAACACCAAAAGAATATAAATCAAATTTTTAGGTAAAATCAATATGTTACATAATTGATTATAAAAAATATGATATATTATCATATTGATATTTAAAACAATTAATTCGATAAACTTGAATATTCAACTTATATTATCACTTATATTTTACATATTTATAAATATAATTGTACACACTAATAATTAAATACAAATGAGAAAATAACAATATTTGAGAAAGAAATAAGATTGAAGTTTAAGAGCTAATAAGACAATGAAAAAAAATACTACTAATAGTTACTACTCAATCATTTTCTTATTAGTTTAATAACTTTAAACTATATTTTTAAAAAAAAAAAATCATGATTGAGAATTACATTATACATAATATATAATATATATTTAAATATTTTCATCATTTACCATTTTTATAAAAAATATTAAATTGTAATGATCACTAAAGATGAGACGATATAATGATTTATAGAGATGATACTTTTAGGTATGGTATTGTCACACAAATGAGATATATAAGATCATATAATGATCTTATTAATTAATTAGATTGTGATTAAATAAAAATTAATTACTTAAGAAAAAGCAAATTGTGAATTTTAAAGAAATATCAAGTATGTATAAGATAATTAAATCTAGGCAATAAAGAAAAACAAACAATCAGAGTATCATGTTTCAAATCTCATACTAATTAATTTTTTTTATTTCTTAATTTTTTAATTAATTTGTTATCTTATATAAATTTAATAGTGTGATTATTTGTAAGCTTATAACTCATTCGTTAATAGTATGACTTTTAATATATTATTTTAAACTACTTTAAACATCTCGTATATGCAAATATATGAGAGAAAATAAATAAAATGTTAAAATAAAAATTTAAGAACAATGAATATATATATATATATATATATATATATATAAAAATCAATTTATTCTTGACGGCTCTAACAAAAAAAAAAGCATTTATCTTTTATCCAGAACTCAATTTTCTACCATGAATTAATTTTTTTTGATATTATTATCTTAAAATGAGTTTAATTTTTAAATTAATTATTGATAATTAGACAATAGACATTTATTGAGATAGTGGGTTTGTCAATACATGTGAATTTAAAATTACAAGTTAAAAATACAATATTTTGATAAAACTATTATTTTATTTTGTATACATAATTTTAATTTTTAAAATATATCAGTAAAAAAAATTAATAATTAAATTTTTAAAAAATATATATTTAATTACCATTCAATCATTCATACTTTTGATATTAAATTTAAATTTATTTTCAAGTCGATTTCAAGTTCAAGTCAATCTTAAGCTAAAGTTAAGCTTAGGCCCAAGTTTTTAGGGTTTTGTTTTTGGTGCATGTTCAAGTTTTTAGGTGTTTTTTTTTTTGGTGCTTGTTCCAACCCTTTTATGAATGGTAGCAGGCAATTCAAACAACCAGGCAAAGCAAGGTACGTTGTGACAATATAGCGTAAAGTAATTTCATGCGTTATTCAAGTAAAGTTACATTTGAAAATTTGGGTTTCAAAGTATAGATTTGACTTTCAAAGAAAGTATAAATTATGCAATAAAACTCAAATAAATGCATCAATTATAATTATTTTTCGAATTCATAGATTCATTGGATGCATATTTAGCAGTGAATTTGAAATACCTATAGATATTTATGAATTTGAAATTCATGTTTTTGTACCTTTCAAATATATAATCATATTGAATTTCTCATGTATTCATTATTACAATCTATATAACTAATGAAATCCAAATACAAATTTTCAAATTCATGTTTCCAAACATAGCATAAAGGCGTCTTACAAGAGCAAGAATCGATAGTATATTCTGAACATGCATTAAATAATACATTCTATTAGGTCCCTAATTGAGGAATTATGAGGATGATTACTCATTTAAATGTTACCTATATTTTACTTGGTAGAGGTAGATACTTAGTATGACGGCCTTGGGCGATAATTTTGCCAGTACTTTTCTTCCTAAACTCAACACTGAGAACAGCAACAGCCTTCCCAACATGCAAAGCCCTTGCGTCTATCTCAATTTCCTCCTACATAGCCAATAACATTATGCAAATTCATAAATGGCTGATATATTATTTCAGAAAAAGTTGCTGGAAAGAAAACTAAATCTGAAACATTACTCTTTCTTACTTCTACTCCTATTTTAAGCTCCAAAAGAGAAGCAATTAAGGGGAAAAAAGGGGGAAATAAAAGAAAGAAATACAAGGTTACACTGTTGATGGTCAGTAGACATAGACCTTCCCTATCGCCTATTTAATAACTTGAGAGCAAAACAAACAAATTTAGACATGATATACGAAGAAGATAGGCTATATCCTAGAACTAAGCGTATGCATAAAGAACAGGTAGCTGAATTGGTATTTCTCGGCCTTGTTCTGGACAGTGAAAAGGAAGGGGCTTAAAGCAGATCACCAAAATAAATTTCAGTTCATATTTTAAAGAGGTGTATGGTATAAATGCCAAGTAAAGCTGAAAAAGAAAGCACGTAACTCTCATGCTGATGAATTTCAAACACACATTGACCATCAGAAAGAAAATAGAAAGGAAACGTCCAACAAACAAATTAAGATTCCAAGGAGAAATTCTTCTCAGAGGAAGACTGTAACTCTAGGTAGGGGCCATTCCAAGGCACTAAAATAGCCTTCATTTGATCTCTCCGATTGCACATTGTGTCACATCATAATTAAGACATGTGCAGCAATCTTGACAGCCCACAATTTAGGGCCGAGGCTTTGCGAAAGGTATAACAGCATTATTAACGGTAAGAGTCCCTCTCTAGTTACTGTCCACACACTCTATCAACATTTTATAAGCTTTTCCCAGTAACTTGACCATTGGGGAAAGCATACTAGAACAGAGTCAGGTGCCCTTTTCTGTTTCTTTATCTTGTCGGTACTCTTATTGTCACATCAAATCTAGATATCAATTTCAATCCTTGCTAATAACAAGTTAGCAACATATAATGATTTTAATTAGGATACAACTCTAGAGAAGACACACAAATTCACTTAAATTTGATTTTCAATACCTAGTTTGTTCATTCAAGATTGTCTACTATGAAACAGATTGAAACTCAACGGTAGAAAAAGTTTCAACAAATTAAGGGGGAATTTGGAGCAGAAACTCAAAAGTTTCAAGCATAGTGTTAACAAAATCAATAATCTGTCAGCAATGCAACATATTGAGAAGCAATTAGCAATAGTATGACACACTACATAAAAAATTTCAAACCTGTGTCAAATTTCTGTCAATCTATGGACTTAGCTGCTCAAGCAAAAAAATTATTATCATGGTAAAACTTGGAAGTATAATACTCTAAGCACTTACATTAATAACATATATTACAAACATTATCGAACTGGCGAAAAAAAAGTTAGTAAATGCTTTACGAGGAATTTATGTCTTAAAATATTATACTGATCAAGGGACTATCATAAAAATGTGCCCAAGCCAGTAATATTATTTTCTTCTTTTGAAAAATTTTGTTTTCTATTTTTGTGAGTCATTCAAATTGATACAACAAAATGAGATCAGAAGAGGAAACTCACATCAGCATAAGCAGCATCCATGAAAGAGACATCGATCTCAACTGAAGTTCCAGGGGAGGAAGATCCAGCAGTGTACACTGCTGCTGAGGTAACCAAATCCACAAGTGTCGCTGTGGCCCCACCATGCATGTAATTTCCATCGTTCTTTGCACAATAAACAAAACCCAGAATTATATCAACAATCTAGGATTTGAAAGGAAGGATATTCCTGGTTTCAAAAATTGCTTATAAAATCCTAATTTTGAGTTTTTTTTTTTTTTCCTGAATTGATTTGCCCTAAATTGATAATTTATAAATAGGAGTAGTGAATTACCACCAGACGAGGGGGGACCTTGAAAGAGCAAACGACGCGACCGGTTTCGATGAGATCAACGCAGAGACCATGCATGCATAGGCGTTCGAAGAATCTCGAAGGCAGCCCAGCTCCTTCGGTGGTGGCCGAATTCTCCAAGTATCCCTTCACTTTTTCCGCTTCCATCCTCTTGCGCCTTGTCGTCAACGATCTCACCAAATCGGCTCACTCGTCACTTATTTTGCGCAAAGTATTTTTCTTTACCCAATTTTCATTATTTTCCCAATGGCCATTTCGGGCCGAAAACAAACAGGGCTGCAGACCCATTTTGAGAGAAAATTCTAAGTTAAAGCTTATTCTCATAAGCTTCCTATTAATTTCAAAGACTTTTGATCATTAGATTAAAAAATTAAAAAAATATATATCTAATCGTCGGAAGCAAAGAGAGATAGAAAAAACATTTAATCGGTTTATCTTGTGAAATTTTTTTTAATATTCTGTGTAACTTATGATGTTTTATTTAATGGTTGATATTTATATATATTGTTGTCATGTTTTATGTAATTTTAATGAAAAATCTTAAGTAACATTTTATGTAAATGATAATGCTTTATGTAATATTATTTATAAAAATTTTTAGATAATGTTATTATGTAATGTGATATTATTTTATGTAATTATGATGAACTCACATTTTATATGTAAATACCAAAATGAATTCCAACAAACATTACCATAAATATAAAGTATTTTAGACATAATTATAACATTAAAATATGTGAACATGACACAGATACATTAATTTTTTATTTATTTATTTTCTTTTTAGTTTTTTTTAATTTAGTAGAAAAGAGAAATACAATTAGGACATGTTTAGATGTTAATGTGAAAAGATCTTATTGGATGAATGCCAACATGACAGTAATTTTAAATATATTTAATATTTAAAAATCATAAATATAAATATTTATAATATTAATTTTAAATATGTTTATTTT
>JBBYHM010000007.1:158286-201369 GCA_038381775.1 Adansonia rubrostipa
TCTTCTCCTTATCTAAATGCATGTTTGATGGCTATCAAAAATTGATTTTCAAAACCTCCCTAAGCCAAGCATGTTAAGCTCAACCAATGAGGATTAGCATAGACTTCGCATTTTCCTTAAAGTTAGAAAAAAATCTTGGGGAAAATTAAGTTTTTTGGATTTGGAATCTTGGTTAAATGAGCTCAAATCTTTTGATTTTCCAACAAAAATGGCCTTACACTTGTTCCTGAAATGTCCGTGCCTTGTTTTCGAGTGGTATAATCAACGGTTGTTTCATCATCCTAAAATACTCCGGGGCTGTGCAAATGAGTTCGTGATGCTCATGCCATTCTTTCCCTTCATTCATGGATGTTCAAATGTAAATGACTCGAGTTCGGACCTGTAAACATAAAGAAAATAAGAAATATCCTTTACTTTACTTTGTCCTCTACTAGCAGTAGCACTGTTACAAATTGAAAAATCACTTTAGAATCCTAAACGATTTTTTTATGAATTTTTTTATATTTTTCTCTCAAAATGTGTCAGATTGTCTTTAAAAAATGTCTTGTTCACCCCTGGATCAGTCCGGATGAAAGAGTTAGGATTTTTCAAACCTAGACTATCCGAAATCTTTAGAGTTAAGAAAGGGCATTCTGGTTGTGCCCTTTAGACCCACTAAACAATTTTTCAAATCCGTCCAACATTTTTCCTAAAATGTTCATGAAATTCCCTTTCTGGAAAGGTATTATTTGCAATTTTTTGATACCAAATGAATCCAAAATGATTTTTCAAATTTTGACACACTTTGTCCTTCGTATGCTTTGCCAGCAGCGAAATTAATCTGAACTTGAAAATTTACTTCCCCGAAAAGTGACTTTTTGGGATATTAGGAATATTTTTAGATTGACCATCATCAAGTTACCTTTCTAATGGTATCTTGTCCACCCTCTAAAGCCTTCAAACCAATTTGAAATAAATTTGGGAAGCAGGATAGCGAGATGCTGTCCTCTATTTTTAGTTGTGGTCAAAATTGAGTTGTGTTCCCAAATTTCATCTCGAGACATTCGAATGTCTCCATATCACCCTAATTAGACTTAAGAACCTGCTTTGACCTCCCATAGGCTCATATTAAGGCACAAACATATTTTACATCTTTACCATCCTTATTCATAATAATTTCTTTTGCCAAAAGTTTTTGAAATGCTCACATATTTCCTAAATCACAAAGTTTTATGAACTTAAGTTTTCCAACTCGACTTCTCTAAAGAATATCAACGTGTCACTTTTAGGGGTACTCTAACCCCGACCTTCTGAAGGGATACTTCAACCCCGCTTTTTGAAATTGTCGAGATTGAAAAATCTTCCTTTGTCAAAATGATTGGGCATCCATGGGGATACGCCAACCCTGACCTTCTGAGGGAATACTTCAGCCTCGCTTTTTAAAATTGTCAAGATTTAAAAATCTTCCTTTGTCAAAATTATTTATCATCCATGGGGATACTCCAAACCCACCTTTCAGAAGGGATACTCTAACCTATCTTTCAAGTACAATTAATTTTTTTCCTTCTTCCCAAACTTCCATGAATATGTCAAATAAATCTCTTTCAATCAAGAAACCCAGATGCATCTTGAAAATTATCGATTCGGTTATTCCCAAATAATCAATGCCAATTGTGAGATAAATTCCAATAGTCCATTCCTTTTTTTTATCATTGCATTGAATGATCCATGTTATGTTACTTTATTTATTGCCTTAATAACGTGATTTCTTTATGGTAATTATTTGTATTCATGTTTTCAAATCATTTCAAATAAAATTAAAGGTAATGTTCTGTGTGGGTATCTCTCTAGTGCCCAAAGTAGAACATTCCATTTTCAAAGTAAAATCCAAGGGTCATTTTATTGAAAATCTCTATATTCCCTATCTCTCCGGGGCGTATATGAGATTAAATCTTTTTCATCAGAACCTGGATTTGTATTTTATAAGATTTATGCATTAAAAGAGGGTTATATCAAAATAGTAATAAGGTAAGATCGAAAGAATTGAAACTGAGATAAAACATAGCTAGTAAGGTACCAATTTTGGGCGTTACAAAAGGTTCGTACCTCATCGTGAGTAACTAATTCCTGAACCCAAATGATAAATCTTGGTATTACGTAAACCACAAGATCGATTTTTTAAGTTTCGTAACTCAAAAAATAGGTTTCAATTAGCATCCGATGATTCCTAGCCCAAAATGATCGGTGGCAACTCCAAGCGTTGGCCCTTCGTGATAGTCATTCGAGAACAATAAGATGAGCGATTCATCTTATGGTCCCTTTCATTGTATCACAAGTCAAGAATCTGTACTTTCTCATTCCCATCACATCGCAAAAGAAAAGTCTTAGTCAAAAAGACATTCCTAAGTTAGAAAAATATTTTAAGTCGTATGCACCCATAGATCCGCGAGGATCCACCCAGGGTACGTTGTGACATACATCAAAAGTCAAGTTTTCTTTTCCTTGAGCTTATCTTAACCTTTTATCAAACCTTTTACACCTAAGTAGATCATTGAATCCAAGCATGTCTCCAATTTGTCAATTTAGTTATTCTTCAATAACCAAGGTCAACTATGAGTTACACGCAACCATCCCATTTTTTCTGTCTTTGTGTATTAATTCATAATGCAACTTCTATTATGTTCTTTTATGTCTTACTAACATATTTTTTCCCATGAGGATTTTTTATTTATGATTTTAAAATCATATTTCATAAAATCTGATGCAATGTTCTACGTCAGTATCCCTCAAGTGCTCAAGGTAGAGTATCCTTTTCTAAATCAATTCAGATCTTATTTGACCGAACCCTTTATTTTTTTTCTCCTTTTTAGGTTGCGTAAAGAGATATTAATTAAACTCTTACCATGAAAACCCATATTTAATATTTAAAAATTTGCATTTATAAGAAAGGGATTACACATAAATAATAACCATATGGAACAAACTGAGAAAAACTGAAACTTTGATAGTTTATGGCTAGTTGGTACGAATTTTAGGCATCATGGGGGTGCTAATCCTTCCTCACACAACCAATCAAGAACTTTTTTAACATGAACTCTACCATATGCAGTCCATAAAATCAATATTTTGAGTTTCACAACTCAAGATCACCAATTTTAATAGCTATTTAGTCATACGTAGCCCAAAATGATCAATTGGTAACTCCAAGTCATGGTTAATTTGTAATAGCTATCCAAGACTAGCTAGACGAGTGATTTGAAATAGCTATCCAAGACTGGCTAGATGAGCGATTCATACGATGGTCCTTCCCTCAATTTTCACTCCATCATGCGTAATCCAAATCATAATCAGGGGATAACCTAAAGGTAAGCCCCTTCCCTATGCCTTCTCTTTCATTTTTAAGTCATAGCATGCCACATGAGGGACATGTCATGACAAACATATTCCTTAAACACTTAAGTGACTTATACCAAATGGAGTTCTCATATAGCAATGTTTAGTGAACTTGTTTCCATAAAAAAAAAACCCATAGCTATTCCAAAGTATCTCTATACTCTAACTTCTATGAGATTAAAGAGTTACAGGCATTAAATGCATGAAGGCTTAGTATATGCTAGTCTTTGTGCATTATCAATGCCATATCTTGAAAATACGATGGCTAGGAATAAGAAACATGATGCATAAAGTTTTTATCATTGTAACTCATTGCCAACTTTGCAAAGCCATTGTGTTTCATAGGCTTTATCCAATTAGTAATTGCATGATTATCAATCATGCCACTAACATGAAAGAAAACCTAGAATCACTAACATAAGTAATTAATTTATGTTATTAACTTATATATGCTTCATCCAATTCGATTGACCCTAGGGCATATAGCAACATTTGCCACTTGCACTAAGCCAATTGCTAACATATCCATTTGATTAGTAATTGTGTCTCAACTTGGACAAAGTTTAGTACTATTGTAAGGATATGCTCTAGTAATATTAATGATAATCTCATTATCAAAAATCATTAACTATTCGAATCATAACGAGACTAGATTCAAATCATATGGATCGGTTGTTACGTTAATAACTATTAGAAATCTTTTATTAGCTTACAAGATTAAGATCCAAATGTAACTTATTTTGTAAGCCTAAACAAAAAGTTTGTTTATGACCATTAGAGTATAAACATGATATCATATTCCAAATAATTGCATTTTTAACTTCATGGCTCTTTATTACTAAGTCAAATTATGATCTTTAACTTTTAAAAAGTTATAAATGCCTCCCACTAAATCCAACATGTATAGATTTAAGGGAATTGGATTCGAAAACTATTTTAAATCCTTTAAGTTATAGGCCATTTAGTGTTCTCAATATTGTTGTAAGTGTATGTTTGACAATGATGTTACCATAACATGGAACAAATTCTATGATTAATGATTCATTCAATCAGGACAAATATAAGCTTAACATTGTATGCCAGCAATCACCCTCAATTGGCATGCAAATGCCAAGATAAACATTTTGTGCTTTATGAATAAATCAAGACTATGTTTCATAAATGCTAATCAATAAGGCAAGCTTTGATCAATATCAACATGGTTGCCACTTTATATGGTCCATCTTCACTTTATCGGGCCTTGCAATATTTCACACATATATAAGCACCAACTTTTAGGTATCATATACCAAGAGAAGTGAATTAATCTCAACGTATATTTAATATTAAAACTTTTAATTTTTATCATATCAAAATTTTCCTTGCAAACTTTATTAATCTAGCTCTCCAATACGTTGGAATATACCTTTATCTTCTCCATTATCTCTTTTTAATAAAAAGTCTATGGATAATGGATTAGATTCCGTATAAAGCACTCAAGTCTTTTAAATACATACTATCATATAAGTTCTAATTAGGCTACTTTCAGACATTTTACTTAGGAATAATTCCTTAAAGATGTCAAACCTCTCATTATATTTATCCTTATGGGACTATTCTTTAAGGTTTCCAATGACTTCATGAGCTTAAATAACTACTTGCTCTTTTTAGAGTTCAAACGTCATACTAGCCATCATCACAATATGGCTTGATAAGGTCATCAATATGAACTTGATAGACTACCCTTGATCTAATGGGCTATTTTTGGATATGCCATTCAACGTGGGCCTAGTCAATGGAGTTTTGTCCATTAAGTTTATAAGTATCACATAATAGTCTATTAGTCAAGTAGTGTTTATATCCATTATGAACCAAAACATTTTGTAGTTAATAATTTTCTATTTCAATCCTTAAATAAGGTTTTACAATTTTAATGATTATCCTTATTATTTTATCAAGATTATAGCCCTCAACCATAATCTAACAAGTTCAATGTTTGAATTATTTTTAATAAGCTAGGGACCTCTTTCACCTTTACACAACCTTGAGTG
Organism: Adansonia rubrostipa; assembly: GCA_038381775.1. Taxonomy (NCBI): domain Eukaryota; kingdom Viridiplantae; phylum Streptophyta; class Magnoliopsida; order Malvales; family Malvaceae; genus Adansonia; species Adansonia rubrostipa. The sequence goes on from JBBYHM010000007.1 coordinate 163,689, forward strand.
ACTCAACAAATCATGTAAAAGCTAATTGGGTAGGTAACTTAGTTTATCGATTGCATGTTTATGCAACTCCTATATCAGTTAGGTGGCAACTCTTTGCCTAAATACATCGAATGCATTTCACTTAAACCATTGCCTCTAAAGTTATATGGTCAAGTGTGACACATCTAAACCATACAATAATAGTTGAGTAAGACCCATTATTTATAACTCAAGCCATTCAGACAAAAAAAACCTTGAGCGAGTCAATAAATTCCTATAATTGAAACTCTGGTATCTTGTTATGAGCAATGGAAGGCATCTGATCATGCTTAAGCATGCACTCAATATCTTACGAGGGATTTTTAATCATTTATCTTAGGTTTTATTGCTTTGTTTGATTAGCATGCTTAGCATTTTTTCAATCATATATCTCATATAAATTCAAAAATAAATCTAACAGATGCAATCGACTAAGATTATGGACTTTATTTATCTAGTTACCTTGAGCCATTAGAAAACTAGTTGGTCAAATCCCTAGGGATATCATACAAGGTCTTTGTAAGTCTTAATGATGATCTTCTCGACCCTTTTTTTCTTGGCACCATCATTTGTACATCTTGGATTTACATAAATTCTAATCTTAACCTAAATATAAATCTATAAGTCCTATGTAATTATTACATATCATTGTAAGAAACCTTGAGTTACATTCGAGGAAAGTTACATAAGAAGAGGACTTGTAACCCAGAATTAAAAGAAAAGGCAGGGTTCGTAGACCTTATTTATAAAATAAATACCAAAAGAAAAATTCAACCATCCACAACTTAGTCATACTAAGATCTAATTCATAATCATCCTCCTGCTAACATAATCATTTTATAAACATGAAACAAAGTAAGCATAGCCAATGTTAGTGATCTTGTATGTTATTTGCATAAACCTCATCAAACAATTTTTTATGATTTATTAAATTATTTAGTAATTTCAATTCTTTAATTAAAACTCTTGACTGTTAAGAAACTTGCCATAAATTACTTATTATCTAACATTTAGGCTGCTTGTCTAAATTAAGAAATTATCTAACTTTTAAATAAATTTGTCTTAATTTAAACAAACTATCATTTAAAGAAACTAGTTTTCTAAAAACAAGATTTAAGACATTAAATTGGACATTACCTAGCTTTTAAGTTGTTTGTCTTAATTCAGATATTATCTAACTTTTAGATACCTTTGTTTTAATTTAGACAAATTATTTAGCATATTATATTTCCAAAACCATTGAGGAAAGTAGTTTCCAATTTTTTTAAGTCTTAGGAATTGATCCATAGTTAATTTAATTAAGAAAACAATTTCTTACATGATTAATATTTATATTAATCATATCAGAGCAAATCCTACTCTAAGTAGGATTAATCATTTAAATTAAATATATTTTAAATTTAACAATTTAATTGAATTTTAATTTCATGCTTATTATCCTACTCCAATTCATATCTTGAACAATTTAAGAAAATTAATACAATTGGATAATTATGTGTTTGATGAGAAGTAAGAGTTTTAATAAAACATATCCTCTCAAGAAGTCCTAGTCCAACTATGGATTTGCTCCATGCATGGCTATCTTAGCCATCCTAATCCAACTCAAGCACTATTTTTTTCCACCCACTAAATCTTTGAAAAGATAGCAAATTTGCAGCATCATCTTGCTACCATGGATGCCACATCAAGGTCCTAGGAGGAGAGACAATAATGCTGCAGCCTTCGGCAGTCCTAGTACACTTGTTTTGGTTGGGAATTAAAATGTTTTCAACTCTAATTTTAACCAAAAATTTTCAAAAAATATTATAAACTTTTCATGACACTTTCAAAATGGAAAATAATGGAAAAAAATTGCAGCAATGGCTGCCTAAAAAATCAGCCCAATCAAAAACAACAAAATAGAGCCATCCTAGCACTAGTCAACATTAAAACATTGATAGATAACTCTAAATTAATTTAATTAGAATGAGCCAAAAATTTTCATAAGGATTTTTAATTAGTCTTCTCACTTGATTAAATTCTTAACTAAATTTATTTCTTGAGCACATAATTTTTAATTGTTACAACTTAATCCCTTCAATTTATTTTTTTCATGAACTTTCCAATTAAGAATTTTTGCTATTATGATTTTATTCATTTATTCATTTTTAAAATTTTGATTATATTTATTTTAATATTGAAATTGGATGAGAATTAATTTAGTTAGGATTGAAATTTGTTCTTAACTAATTTAGTTTAATCTTAACTAATCCTTATCATGGGGACTCATGAAGTCTATAAGTCACCTTAATGACTCATGCATGGTGATTAACACAAAATGACAAAAAATTTTAATTAATCCTCATCAAGATAATAAAATACCTACCAAAAAATCAAAAAAATAATAGAAAAAATACAAGGAAATTTGGACAATGGGAGATTGTTTCCCTTGGCTGAATTCTTCCCCCTATAAATAGGGATAGGATGTTTTCACTTGAAAAGAATGGCTTTGATAGCAACTTTGGTGACTTTTCCTTAGAATTTTCAAGTTTTATCAAGATTTTCAGTGCTTTAAAGGTAGTTTCATGTAGAAATATTTTGATTTTTGCTCATTTTCAATATTTTCCATCATATTTCTTCCTTTTAGTGAGCTTAATAATCACTTGTGCTCATTGATTTTGATCCACGTTGAAAGACCAAGTTTAAAACCTGTGAACAATTTTTTTCACTTAATTGTTAACTTTGATTTTTTTTCTTTACGAAAGTTTGATTTTCATCAAGATATGTTTTTGTGGATATGTCGCTAGTTTTATCATGTAGATATGTTCACGATTATGTTATTTTCCTAGGTATTTTCATGTGAATATTGGATAAAGTATGCTTATATGTCCATTTTTTCAAGATTTCATATAAGTATATCATGATTTAAGCCTACTGAAAATTTGGACATGCGTTTATGTTGTTTTTTGGTTATTTTGAGCTTAAATGAATATAATTGTGGCCTTTAATGAAATTTTTTCTTGTTTTCATGATATTTAGGACTATTTTGTAATGCTTGGAAGTTTTAAGGCCCAAAAATAATTTTTCCAAAATTTTGTAAGGCCTTGGATAGGTACATCTAAGCTTGACCGAATCTTGTATGTGTGATTTGTGAAGTTTTTATGTTTTTGGAGTTATTTTACAATTATGAAAGATATAAGGACTAAATCGTAAAATTATAAATTTTTTTCCAATGCCATCTAAGCTTGGCTGAATGCTTGGTGAGACATTTAGGGGTGTTTTCATGCATTTTTGACATGTTTAAATGTGTTTTATACATTTTTAACCCTTAAGGGTCTTTTAGTGATTTTAAAAAATTTATGGGCTTTTTTGTAAAAAAATTATTTTGAGGCCAAAGGTGCTTGGTCGAATGGTTCTTGGATTATTTTGTAAATTTTCCATGTTGAATTTGATATGTTTGATATTTGATTATTTATTTTAATTCATTTAGGGACTATTTTGTAAAATTAAAAAAATTTAGAGTTCGTTTAGTAAAACCTTGTATTTTAGGGTTAAATGGGTCTTCTCAACATCAAGTTACCCATTTAGGATATCTTAAACATGTTAGAGACTTTCTAGCATTTTTATCCATTTTGGGGCTAAAGTACAAATTTTAAGAAAAATAGTAGCAATTTTTTCATTTTAGGTTAATTTTGATGTCTAAATTACCCAGTAAGGGTATGACTATCATTTCATGATGATATCGAGTCTTTTAAGGTACCAAGATACTTCTATGTCAAAGGTGTAACTTAAAGGCATTTTAGTAATTTACCTTAAAATCGAGTCCTTTATGATCACTGGGATACTAACATGTCAAAGATGTATAATATGGATAGGTTTATCTTTTATGATGATATCGAGTCCTTTAGGTTATCGAGATACTTTTGCATCGAAGGCATACCGTAGGGGCATTTTAATAATTTGCCCTAGAGAAAAATCCTTTATGAGTATTGAGATACTGATATGTCGAAGGTGCATAATAGGGATATGTTTATCCTTTTATAATATTATCTAGTCTTTTAAGGTTATCGGGATACTTTCACGTCGAAGGCATACCTTAAGGATATTTTAGTAATTTATTTTAGAATCAACTCCTTTAAGGTCATTAAGATACTTCCACGTCAAAGGTACACTTTAGGAGATATTTTTGTCTCTTTGACGAACTCTGAGTCCTTAGAGACTACTTTCATAATTTGTATCATAACTAGGTCCTAGGATAAGTTTTTTATTGTTTTTGATAAAACCAAAATTTTTAAAAATTAAGGCAATGCCTCCAATGTTTGAATGGTACGTGCAATATCTTTAAGCATATGGAAGGGGTTTCACAGATTATTTTAAAAAAGATATCTTTTTTCAATAGGAAAAATCAAGATTTTTTAAATTTCATAAAAATAAAATTTTTTGTATTCTTTTAGTCCTCTAGTGGGATTCAAAAGGTATTTTTTGAATTTCGTGAAAATAAATCCTTTTATATTCCTCTGGTTATACAATAGGGTATGGAAGATATTTTTTTGCCTTTCATATTTCTCCAATCCTTAGTAGTGTTTGAAAGATTTTCAAAATATTAAAATCTCGATTTTCTCAAATAGAATAATAAATGTCGAGTTGAAAATTTTTGAAATATGGAATTGTAATTAAATATCAAATTTTAAAATTGAAATAAACGTTGAGACTTAAATTATCATATAGTTAATAGGTACTGATCTTTAGGCATCATGAAAGAGATCAATCATCACTAGTGATTGTAACCGACTCTCGAACCCTTTCATGCAATCTCTGGTATTATCATAGACCTTGGAGTTTACTTTTAAGGGTTTCATAACTTTCAAATTTTGAAATCCAATAGTTGACCAATCTTATCTAGCAAAAATAAATTGGTAGCAACTCCAGATAAATGGTTGTTTCGAAATGATATTTAAGGTTAAGTCAACTAAATGATTCATTGTAATGACTCAATTCCTAAACACAAAAAAATGATAGATATATAAGAACGAGGGGTTCACCCATCTTTTTATGTTTGGCTAGTCAGGATTTGCATCTCAACCACATTGCGACAATCATGATAACTTGGTTTTGAAAAAAGTGTCTTAAAGGGAATTATGCCCTAAAATAGGACCACATATCGATGAGGCTTGTCTTTTAAAGTTCGATTATATGCTATGTACCGTAATATCAAAAAATGTGTCTTTTCGATTCTAAGAGGCCATGACGCAAGAGATCAAAAGTTTCAAGACCATTTAGAGTATTTAAGTTATAATGTATATGACTAATACTTGATCTTGGTTACCTTGTTTCTTTGTTTAATATGCATTTTAGCACCATCATTAGTACATTCGAAGGCTATTGGTAAAAGAAGACAGCCTTATCCAATATAGGGGAACATATGGTTTCAGCAGAAGAAAAGCACTCTGCAGTGAAGGATTGATTAGAATGGATTCAAAAGCAACATCACGATGTTTTAAAGCTTGGTTATCTTTTACCATTTTTGGTCTAAGCCAATATTAAGTTTCGATTAAATGATTTGTTAGATTTATAAGCTACATGGGATCAATGGGATAGTACTGAGAAAGATCTATTCACTTAAAAGTATGGTATATAGCACTATTGGTCCAAGTTCATGTAGATAAGGGTTTGCTCATGGTTGTGGCTAAGATATGGAATCGGAGATATCACTACTTTACTTTCAATAAAAAGGATTGGACTTGATGATTAAGGGGTATACCACCTTGTTGTGTATCAAATGTACTAATTCTGATGAGGTGTACATTAAAGAGTCTAATCTATCAACATGAAGAGATGATTAGCCAATATTATTAGAGCACCTAAGGCTTGATTGGGTCATATGTAATCAAAAAAGTTAGAAAAATTGCATATCATGGCATAGGTTATGCGATTTGATGGATGATTGCCAAGACCACAAAAAAAGGGATATCTTTGCATTGGCTATTTATGACTTATTGATATTTCCTCTAACTCTAGGGTATGTTATTGTAACAGTGGTCAATTTTTTTAATTGGTTAAGGTACAATATCAACCTAGTTATGGTGATTCTAGCTAAGACAACACAATCCTTAAACTTTTGCAAGAGAAAGGCCAGGAACAGATTTCTTGGTTGTGCATTATTGCGATAGATACGAATTTATAGTTATTTCTGGAAAGATGAAAAAGTTAATAGCTAGATGCAAACCACATTGTTCTTGCCAGTTACTAAGTTTCTTGGGAAAGATTGGCTAGTGGACTATACCAAGAATCAGTAGTTAACTCGAACTTTGATGGTGATTTCAAACTAGAATTGTTGCCTTAGCCAACACCTTCCACATATTTGCATATTATTCATGTCATTTCATTCATTTACTAGCACACTTCTTTAGTATATATGTGAGCATTTGCATTCATGTCATAAAATACATTATAATCATAATGTGAGATTCTAAAATCTAGTTTCATTCTGTAAGGAAAGGAATTGCCAATACAAGGAATAGTGTAAGGATACTTATTTAAAGGAAATATAATACTCATTCTTTTTTATAGCAACATAGAGAATGATTCTACAATTAGGATGGAAAAGATGGAAAAAGCTCAAGAAAGAATGATAAGGGGTCAAAAAGAACTCAGGTTATAGTTGGTCAAGATCATAGATTGATAACATTGGTCACTCAGGGTAAGAAGCAAGTTAGAGGCTCAGATTCTTAAATTAAAGATGCTAACTGTAAGGAAAAATACACTAAGTCTATGAACAGTGCACTGGTAGATAATACGGTGCCTCCAGTTCAAGTGTCCCAAACCTTATCCTTCATTGGAATTTGTCTTATGATGCATGGACATCCTAAACCTCTAGTGCCATAGGTGATTATTGATAAAGGGTTGAGTTTGGGATAAACTCCAACTAACCTATTAGTTCTTCACCTCGATGAGTCTACTAAGTTAAATAGGCTTATGAAAAAAGCATCTAAGCATGCTGAAAAGGAATAGATGTAGTTGCAGGTTATAGAAAAGAGATTAAGAGCTATAGAAAGAGTTGATAAGTTTAGAGTGGTGGATGCAACATTAATGGGTTTGGTATCTGGGTTGGTCACTCCTTCAAAGTTCCAAGCGTTAGAGTTCAAGAAGTATAATGGCATTACATGTCTGCCTACCCACATAAAAATGTATTTTTGCAAAATAATGGGATACAAAAGCAATGATAAGCTACTGATTTACTACTTCCAAGATATTTTAACCACAGCAACTGCTTAGTGGTATATGGGGTTTGATAGGGCCAAAATTCAAACTTGGTTAGATTTAGCTCAGGCTTTCTTGGAACGATAGAAACAAATGATGGATTGGGCACCAGGTAGGCAATCATTACAAAACATGGAAAAGAAATTTAATAAGCAGTATACACAATTATGGAGAGATAAAGCTATTCAGGTACACCTATGGTCAATTGCAAAGGAGATGATAGTTTAGTATTTAGAAATATTGCTTGCTCCTTTTTATGATAAGCTTATAGGGAATGCTGCTAGAAGTTTTGTTAATATGGTTATAGCTAGGGAAATTAAGAGTGGAAAACTTAAAACAAAAAGCAGAAAACCAAGTGCTAAGGAAGAGAAGGAACTCAAAAATGAGAAAGATGAGGTCCAAGTTTTAACCTATGATACTGATGTGAATAATGTTATGTCGGATGCTTATTCGAGTTTTTCTTCATAAGCAATGCCTGCCGTGTCTAGATCAATAGTTATGCCTTTAAATACATTTGCTATTCAACCCAAAAGTCAGCAAGAGGTCATAAGGGGCAAGGTAGAAAAGATAAGACTCCTATGGAGCCCATTCTAATGTTATACAAAAAATTACTTCCTCAGCTTATCCAAGATCGATTGCATCACCAATTCTTTGGAGTCATCTTATTGGTGCACTATGACACTAGTGTCACCTGTGGCTATCATATTGGAGTTTCAAGCCATTCCACGGACAAACATGGGGCACTAAAGAGGAAGGCATAATAGTTCGTTAGAGGAAATTTAATCAAAAGAGTAGGTGAAACAAAATGTGCAGATCTAGCCAAATGGTAAAAGGAGTAATTGATGTATTCCCATATTTCATGCTGAAAACCTTTGTCTTTAGGTTGACGTCTTTTTCTATAAAGCATCTATAATTTGAAATGTTTGATATATAATAAATTTGGGAGCTATAATTCAAAGATTTTATGTGAAAAATGATACAATGTTTTTTAAAAAAGATAATTTTTAAGAAAGCATAATAATAGAAAGTCTCGAGAATATTGACGTTTACTGTTAGGAATAAACCTATACCTTAATATTTATTTTCTAGACTTTTCATGAACATTGTGATAACCTACAAGACCTATAACTTTAGGGAATTGATTTTAAATTTCACTAACAATGATTGCTCCAAAACAACTAACAAGGTGAAAGCCTTGGCCTCAGTTAGGAGCAATAGAACAGATTTTACAATTCATGGATTCCTTTGAAAATTAAGTGGATCAGATATCCTAGCAAATGTTCTAAAACTATGCAACTTAGGCTATGATTGTGCTAATATTTACCTTTCTTTCTAGCCTTTAAAACATGAAATTCATGTCATTATTTTTGAAAACTGATTTGCAGCCCAGGGCATGACAGTTCAATAGCATAATTTTCTGTTGTTAGGAAACCTTTTGAGCCTATTTCTTCAATACCACTTTAAATAGCGTAACATTAAGGGTTCACCCTTTTGAGTTATATTATTTTTAAATTACCCAAAGCTAGAAATTTCATGTCAATTAAACATAGAACATCCTAGGTGGATTTTGATCTTAGTATCCTATAATTTCTCATTAATGATGAACCAAAAGAGAAATGCCAATAGATTTAGAGAGAAAAAGATAATCGACGCATGAACTTTTGCAGGATAAAAAATGGAAAATTGAAAATATGAAAAGAAGAAGAAAATTGAAAATAGAATGCAACATCTTATGGTTAGATGCTTAGGATTGTTTGAAAACTGATTTTTGAAGAATGACTTTTCAATTTGTTTAGTTGTGTTTGAGATGACAATTAGTTATTTTTCACTATCCATTCTCAAGTAGAGAATTTATTCCCCTTTTTTACCTTTTTTGAGTTGAATGAATTATTTATTTATGTGAACGCTAATCAAAGATCACCCACAATCTTGGGGGCATGGGAAGAGAAAATCTTTTTGGAAAAATGTGAGGGTGGACATGCCATTCTACAATTTTAGAAAAAAACCCAATAGATTAGGGCAAACTCAAAGTAGACCAAGTTTCTAAAATCTAGGATTCCCAATATAAAAAGGAAAATAAAAGAAAAAAGGCACAATATAAAAAAAAAGAAAAAAAAAGGAAAAAGTGAAAGCAAAAGCTCAAAAGGAGCAAAATGAAAGAAAAATGAAAAGGGAGATAGATGAGGAAACAAAGATAAAGTGTGGTCCAAAAACATGTAGAGGGATGAAAACCTTCATAGAAAGAAATATTTTCACCCTTAAATGCTTGATTTGTGCCTATACATCCCTTTTTCTACACCCCAAACCATGGCCTACATTATGTACCTTGAAAAGTCCATTTCGATCAAATAAGGTTGTTTAAGCTGATGAGCCTATTCTTTTAGGAAATTATCTTTTAGACATATTTTGAGTATTATTAAGAATGTGATGAAGCAAAAAAATAAGAAATGAAAAAAAAAAGGAAAAAATGAAGTTGCAAGGTGAAAACCTAAAAGTGTGCAGTCTAAAACAAAATGGGAAAAATTGTTTATGTCACTCATGGGATTACTAAATATTTTGTCAAGGAGGAAGAAACCTAGGGACATACAGAAATCCTTGAATATCCTAACGTGCCAGTTCTCATTTGAAGGGGCTGACTTGAAATGCTATATCTTTTTACCTTTTAAATTAATCCTTTAACCCTGACCTTGTCACGGCTAATCCTAGTGCCAATTGGGCTATTGATAGAGGGAAACTTATGAGAATATTGTTATTATTTAATTCCCAAGGAATCCATGTTTTATATAGGATAATCCATTAAGGAGTTGAGGATAGTAAAGCACATATTTTGTTTTTACGAACCCTCTTGGACCAATCAAAGTTTTCTTGTATTAAACCTTTGACCAAATTTGCAAAAGACTAAAATATTATTGAGGTAATTTTCTAGCAGGGATTATCAATCTTTTAGAGACTTGAATATTATAGGTTTCAAGGGCAATGTTTTTTAAACATAGTTTTCTTTAAATGAGTGTTTTAAGCAATTGCATTTTTTAAAGAAGTGTTTGCTCCAAGAAAATGATGTCACGATTAGAGGCAAAGGCACTCTTTAATGGTGGGCAAAAGAGTGTTAGGAACTGTGTTTCCTAAATAAGAAAACCAAAAAGGAAAAGCTGGGGCATGGACCTTTGGTAAAAGTGTGGAAACCATTAAGGAAATGGTAGATGATTTGAAAAGGACTGATCCTTATAGAGCATAAAAAGCTGAGGTTACATTCTTAGAAAAGGAATTGATAAGAAAATTTATCTAAACCCGAGTACACTTGAAAGTGTTGATATTTTAGGGCAAGAAAAGGAGCGACATGATATTAATGGTCTAGATACAAAAATTTAGATCATGCTCAATTGACATAAAATAATAAATTTAATAATAATTATTAAATTATGAAATGGAATAATTAAAATCAGACATATCGAATTCCCTAAAGGATCAATTTGTACATATTTAACTGATCTAAAATTCAAGAACATCAAAAACAAAATCATACCTCAAACCAAGATTGTCAAGTCCCTAATTAAATTTGATCTCTACTTTTCTTGCATAGCAAGCCTAGTTGTTGCAAACCAAAGCTGTCTAATTGTCCGGCCTCCAATGGTGATCCATACAGGTTACTCAAAAAACCTTCACAAGGTTAAGATCATGTCTTCTTAGGAACCGTGCTAGCAGCTTACATTTCATAAAACTTCCCCTTGATCGACACCTCTACCATGTAAAAGAATCGAGAAGAAAATTAATTTTTATTTTCTTTTTGTTTTAGTGGTGCGGCTAAACCTAAATTTTACAAGCTAAAGGCGTCAATCTAATCTTACAAAAGATGGCTAAAACAAGCTTAAATAGTTTAGGTTTAGTGAAAGCAAAATTTTTTTTGTTTATTTGCACTTAAACCCCTAGTTTAATTAAACTATTCAATTTAGTCCCTTAGAGATCAATATCTCTACAATTTAATCCAATCCTATTTTACTTCCATAAAATTACCTTTATGCATGGGAACCATTAGGCCATTAACAAGTTGGAAATAAATATAAATTAATTTGATCAAATAATATTTATATTTATAGACCATGAGTGGCATCTAGCAATGCATCATGGCCACCCAAAAGCTAGGAGAATCAATATGGTTTGACAAGCCTTTTAGTGTGCAATATGTCAGCTTAATTCAATCCTTTCATCATATATCTCAGAAAAGACAATAGCATGGTGCAATGTCAACTCTTAGCCTATTCCATATTAGTATACAACCCCTAAGTCTTAACTCCATAATCGTATTGCCTTGGCCAAGGTCTTTGAGTTAACACGTGCTAAGTATACGTGAGATATGTCACTTAAAATCACTTAGGGTGATGAATCATCTTTAGACCACTCACTCAACTTCAGTATGCTTCATATCATATCCAAACCGCCCTTATTTTTGTATCCATTCATTGTGGACCTATTCATGATGATCTCTAAGCATGATAATTCACATAGAAGGTCACCTGGTGTCACAAGTCTAAAGATCACTTACACTATTGACACATGAGAGTATTTTTTACAGACACTTAAGTAAAATATTAAATTGAACTCTCCTAGTAGGTCATGTTTAGTGAACTTGATACCATAACAAGCACTTATATAATATCCTCAAGTATCTTTATACTTCAACTTATGAGGCCAGTTGCATGTATCATATACATAGAGGCTTACATATGCTAATCTTTGTGCATTATCAGTGCCCTTTCTCGACAACACGATGACTAAAAACAATTTAAGAAATATAGCTTTGATGCATAAGGATCCTATAATTATAACCCATTACAATTCCTTTGCAAAGCTAATCTGTTTTAGGCATTTTACCTTCATAAGCTATTAATAATAATTATATTATAACTTATTGATAAAGACATACCTTATTACATAAATCTAATAATAATGTATTTTACATGAAATGTATAAAAGCTAGTGCATTACACATAATTCGATTGGCTTATAGGGCCACGCAAACACTAAATCATGGGATTAAGAGAGAAATTTTGGTGAATATTGGTAGGTTGGAATTGATAAAAGGTTTTACCTATTTTTAAAACATGAATAGAAAGTAGTTGGAAAAGATGATATAGCAACCTTGATTGAAAAAGTATTTATTAGAGATGTTGGCATTCATTGCGTATCATTCATGATAATTCATGACAAAATCTATGGCATTGCATAATAGTTGTAGTGTGCTTTGCATTACATGTCTAAGGGAGATTTTGAATTATTATAAAGATAAATTTTTCTTAGGATAATCTTTAAGCCTCTCTAAAAGACATTTTTAAAAGAGTTTAAAAGCCTCTTCTTAAGAATATTTTTAGAGATTTTCAAAAGGCTCTTCTGGAGGATATGTTTAGAGCTTTTATAAGCCTCTTGTTGAGGATAATTTTTTAGAGAGATTTCAAAACCCTCTTTTTGAAGATATGTTTAAACATTTTATAAGCCTCTTCTTGAAGAAGATTTTAGATATTTTAAAAGCCTCCTTTTGAGGATATTTTTAGAGTCTTTAAAAGCCTCTCCTGAGTATATTCTTAAAAATTTTCCAAAGCCTCTTCTCAAGAATATATTCAGAGATTTTATAAATCTTTTCTTAAGGATATTTTCAGAGATTCTATAAGCCTTTTCTTGATGATATTTTTAAAAGATATTTAAAAGTTTTTTCTTGAGGATGTTTTTAGAGATTTTCATAAGCCTATTCTCAATGATTTATTTAAAGATTTTAAGCTTTTGCTTAAATATGTTTTTAGAGATTTTAGAAGCCTCTTCTTAAAGATGTGTTCAAAGATTTTATGCCTCTTCTTAAGGATATTTTTAAAGATTTCATAAGCATCTTCTTGGTCATGTTTTTAGGGATTTTGTAAGCTTTTTCTTTAGGATGTTTTAGATATTTCACAAGCCTCTTTTTTAGGATGTTTTAAGATATTTTATAAACCTCTTCTGGTGGATATTTTCAAAAGTTTTCTAAAAGCTCTTCTTGAGGATTTTTTTAAATGTCTTCAGAAGCCTTTTATTGAGGATGTCTTAAGAAATGTTTTTAGGAATCATGCATATGCATTTACATTGCATTATAAGAAATTATTTAAAAGGATAGTGATAGGAGTAGAAACAAAGATCATTACCCAGTTGATGATAATGTAAGTAATATTATTCTTTCCCCAATGACTTAAATCCAATGTAGTTGGTATACAAAGAAAGAAGAAAAGAAAAGCCCAATGTAGTTGGTTAGGTAGAAATCCATTAAAATTGGCCGATATAGAGAAAAAGCCCAAGGTAGCTAGCCATGTGTAAGCCTAGTGAAGTTGGCCCATAGAGAAGGATAAGCCCAATTTTGCTAGCCATGTGTAAGCCCAGTGAAGTTGGCCCATAGGGAAGTATAAGCCCAATGTAGCTGTCCATGTGTAAGCCCAACCAAGTTAGCCCACATAGAGAAAAAAGCCCAATTTAGTTGCTTAAGTGGAAAACCAATAAGCTTAGCACCTGGCAGCGAGGTTATGCCTTATAAAAGGAGCTAAGCCCAATTTAGTTGGTTATGTAGAAAACTAATGAGGTTGGCATTATCCAAAACCAGTTTCATTGGTTAAGTAGAAAACCAATAGGGTTGGTAGCTTAGGTTTAGCTTAGTTAGTTAGGTATTGCGTGTGTAAAAAAAAAAAAACTCCTATAAAAAGGTTTATTAAGTCTTAGTCAAAATCATGTATGTTTAGTCTTTGCGTTATTCCTAAGTTCTTAGCAACAGCCAAAGAGAGGTAATTGTAAACACCCTATTTTGTATGCACCTATAATGGATTTTTTTCTCAATTTTAGAGGTTGAATAGATTTTTCTAGGTTTGGATCCTTTCGAATGAGTTATAGATGATAGCAAGGTTTAACTAAGGCTCTAATTTGTTTCTATTGTCTTAGTTTAACGTAACAAGGCATCTAGGCTTAATTCTCCAATTTAAAAGGGTAAGTGTCAGATTTAAAAGTAAGGACCCAAGTCTTAAATATCCGACAATGTCAAAAGTTGACTGATTTATGTCTTTGAAGGTTGATAAGAGCATTTATTGATGTTATTTGGATGAAAAGAGATTTATTTTAAAAGTTAAAATTAAAAGTTAACAAAATGATAAAAGTCAACTTTAAAAATGTCAAATATTAGCCTAGAGTTAGATTTTGAAATAGGAAGAGTTATACAACTCAAATTTCAAAATTGATTCTAGAATGAAATTGAACATGGACTTGAGGTGAAGAAAGTATAACCAGTACTAGTTATGAAAAGACTTCAGGAATTAAGGTGCTAAGATAACCCAAGGGCTAAATCCGAGAGGTCCATGATAAACGAATTCAAATTTTTCAGAAAAAGTCAATAAGACACATTTTTACTACATGATGGAACATTTAATGACATAAAAATCATGATTAATTTAATGACATAAAAATTTCGTTAAACCTTTTAGCAGTGAATGAAATCAAAAGGGGTGAATTGATTTTTCAAAACTTTGGTAAATTAAAACTTTGATAAATAAAATTGAGAAATCTAAACAATAAACTTTGGAGTACAAGTTAGTGAATAAAAGTAAATAATTAAAGAAGAGGGAAAGAAAAACCAAACTCAATGATTTAGAGAGGTTCAACCTCAATTGCCTACATCCTTTATCTCTGCTTCACTTGCCTCAGATTTTCATAATTCACTAACTTAAATTATATACCTTTTAAGAATAAGGTATAACCTTTACACTCCCTATCTTTTAAAGCTAAGTAGAAACCTTCTCTACTTTTCAATGGCTAAGTAAGAACCTCTCTTTTATAAGGATTTGAGTGTAAACAAATAAAACCTCTAAAGTTTAGGTGTTTACTAGAGTTTTGGCTCAGAAAAAATATGCATCCAAAGACAAAAATGAAAAACACAAGGATAGGAAGATTTAATCCTATACAAAGATGAATTACTTAGCAAAAATGATAGAAAAGATGAAAGATATGACTATAAGCACAATCTCTTAGTTCTTCCCCTTGTTAAAGCTATCAAAGAGGCTTATTTATAGCCTTGATCATGATTATAGCCACTAGGGATATTTGGTAAAAGAATATAGGCATTGAAGCCTTCATAATGGTTGTTTACATTTAGGCCCACACTATTGTATCAACACAATACAAAGATTATCGATACATGAGTTAAAAATGCGATTGTTATAGGTTGTCGTATCGATACTTGTCATAATGTATAAATACAGACACACGTATATTGATACATTCAAGGGTTTCAGCCAAATCTTAGCTACTACCAAGTAATGTATCAATACGTATGAGGTGAGTATCGATACTCACTGCATTGTATCGATACATGTTGATTGTATCAATACATTGAGGGTTTTAAACATAGCATGGATACATTTATGCAGTGTATCGATACATTCTTTTAAAATCCTTTGTAAAATGATCTTTCCTGGCTTTAAAACATGTAAAACTTTTGTAAAAAAAAAATTGTTTTATATAAAAGTATATATTAAGAACACATTTTTGAGTGCTTGAAGGAGTTAAAACACAATCTAGTATTTTTCAAAGTGTTTACAAAATATTTCATGAAAAAATACTAATCTTGAAAATGTTTAAACACAAGCTAATTGAGCTTAAGTTTTAGTTATATCAAAATTAAGATTAATTCAAAGCTAATATAGCTAACAATCTCTTCATTTTTAAATGACAAAACTTAAGGTGAATTTGCCTGTAAAACTCCCCCTTAATCATTTAAATATTTTCAATAAAACTCCAATTTAATAAAAGCATTATGAAATGGATTTTTGGAGATTTTATAAAAAGGTTTTGAAACACTTGGCAATGGCATATTGTCATATTTGGCTTTAAAATGACCAACACAAAATATTAAGGACTTTAATAACATAAATATTGTAAGCACATGTGAAATCTTTCTATTTGCTAGCATAGACATATATATAAATGAAGTACAAGCAAGCAAATTAACCCTAAAACATTCCCCATTTTTGGAATATCAAAAAGTTGAAGGTAGATTAATTCAAAGCTAAGGGACTAATTTTAACAAGATTTATGGAAGGTATATTAATTATGAATCATCTAAGAGCATGTATACCAATTACTGAGAAAATATATGCATTTGAGCCCTAACGTGTAGTTCATCCAATTTTTGTATTCTTTTATAGTCATTTAAGCGCATTTGGGAGATAAAACTTACCAATTCTTGAAGTATTTTAGGAATTATTAATCCAATTGTTGTCTAGATGCACAATAGATACAAATTTTTGAATTTTTAGTATACTACAATAGATGCCATATGGAGGATTAAAAAAATTTTTCAAGCAAAACTTAACAAACTTCCATAGGTTAAAAAATCATTTTCTCATTCATGATAAGTAACAAGATCATTTGAGCAAACGTTCAATCAAAGAACATGCTTAAAGATAAGAATTAAGAACGTAGACATGTTCAAGGATTCATTCAAAGCAAACATTTTAAGCATACATTACATACTAGAATACCAATTATATATAATTGACTCATGTATGTCACCAAACTTAATGCTAAAGGATAAGAATTTATAGCATTTGTTTAATGATTACCTTAACCTTACCAAACTTTGATGATATGATCATTGTAACTTTAAGGATCATAATTTCTAGTGTTTGAGAATTCCTTGATGGTTTTTGCTTGATTTGAAGAGGTTGCATGCTTTATTTGCTTTTTTTTTACTATGCAAGTGTTCATCTTTCAAGGATAGATTTATCTTCATGAACCTTGCAAAAAAAAATCTTGGCAAAAAATGAGCATTAGAGGTGCTAAGATTTTAATTGTAAAAGAATATTCAATAAGCTTATGTTTTGTGAGAAATGAAAGATGTTCAATAAGCTTAATGATATTTTGAAATAAGTGATACCAAATGTTAATAAATGAAAAACATTAAGTATATATGGTACCAATTATTGTAATGCAAAAAAAATATTTTCGTTAAAGGAAAAAAATAATGATGTATAGAAAATTTTGTATTTTTGAGCACTATAAGGCAATATGAGCACTTAATCATATAATTCATGCATTTGATTTGTGAAGCGCTCATCAATGAATCAAATATGATGTTCAAGCATGTGATGAGTTATGAAACAATATTTATCAAGGTTTAAAGATCATAAGAATAAAGCATTTCAAGTGAAAATTCATTAAGGAGACCAATTTTACATTTAAAAAGTCAAAAAAGCACAAAATTAGCCAAAATAATCCCCTACATCGATACACATAGTAATGTATCGATACAAAGTTTATTGTATCGATACAAATTGGGTTTTTCTTGGTTTTTGTTCATTGTATCAATACTGGGCTTTAAGTATCAATACATGCTTTAAGCTTTTCGAAAAATGCTTAGAAAAATATGCAATTTGGCCTTCTAAAACCCATGATTTTATATTCTAATGCAAGCTTTTGATTTAAACATTTAAAACTCACATGAATAATTAAAGTTTGGATTAAAATAACTTTTAAAATCAAGTTTGAATGAATTAGCATATTTGGTCACATAAGTAAGGTAATCTGTAACCAAAGGTCTTGGAATAAAATATTTTCATTCAAACTACATATGCACAAGTTTAAAAATATTTTCAATGTATACCAAATGTGTTTAAGCCATAAAACATGAACTTACAGTATAATCAAGCATCCTAAGTCTCATGAAAGCATAATTTAATATAAAGCGTTAAAGAGACTTAAGAACTTGCTAATGCATGTTTATGGCATCATATCTTATAAGTAAGCTGTAAATGCTTCCCCTAATAATATGCATATAATTTGGTCATGCAATAGAGCTTCTTAATGACTCAAAATATGAAGTTTATCAAAATCAACCGTTAATGCATAAATCATTCTTAAGTTATTCTTCATAACAACATTTCACAAATCAATTTAACATATTATCATTAAGCACTAAATCATCAAATGCATGCACATTTAAGCTCATAGTTGCTCAAGATGTAAAACATGAATTTTCATTAAACCCATTTTGCATTAAAAACATTTTTTTGAAAAAAAAATTCAATAAAGCATTAATAATTACAACATTAATAACCAATACATATATCAAAATTTTAAAGCTTAAAGGTTACCCATCACATTTCTTTATATGTCTAGAGCATCCATTTCTATTGTATTGCTCCTTCTTGCTCTAACACATACCTATAAAAGACTTTCACTTGGTTTTTGGTACCCAAATTGTTTTGGGTCCTTGAAGCTTAGTCAAAGCCTCTTGTTCCCTTAAGAACCCATACTTGCCTAACTTTAAATTGTATCCTTTTCTTGATAGGACAAGTATGTAAATTAGGACCATGAAAATTGCAATTTGAGCACTTG
Source organism: Adansonia rubrostipa (assembly GCA_038381775.1). Taxonomy (NCBI): domain Eukaryota; kingdom Viridiplantae; phylum Streptophyta; class Magnoliopsida; order Malvales; family Malvaceae; genus Adansonia; species Adansonia rubrostipa. The sequence goes on from JBBYHM010000007.1 coordinate 182,337, forward strand.
GTCATATTAACTTAAAAAGATTTGCCTAAAATGATTTTCTTTTCTTGTTCCAAGCTTTTAATTTTTTTTCAAACCAAAATTAACTTTCTCTAAAATGTTAATACTTCACTTGGATTCATTAAAATTATTTTTCAAACTTATGTTTTCATTCTCTAAAACAAGTTTTGATTTCAATAGTAAATCATTTTCAACTTTTAATTTTGAGATTATTTTCTTGTGTTTGGAGTTCATTTCCTCAAACTCAACTACAAGGTCATCAAATGCATCTTGTAACTCATCAAATGTATAGAAATTTAAGTTTGAAGAGTTTGAGGTTACCTTAGGCTAATCAAGAACCATGAAGCAAAGGTTGTCAATTTGGTCTTCCTTGGACTCATCATCATCGAAAGAGTCAGTATTGCTCTAAGTTGCTACAAATGCCTTTTTCTTTTTCTTTTTCTTTTTCTTTTTCAATAATGGGCAATTAGACTTGACATGGCCCGATTCGTTGCAATTGTAGCACACTACATTGTTAACCTTTTTAGATTAGGATGATTTGCCCTTATTTATCTTCATAAATTTCTTAAATCTCTTGGCAAATATGATCATCTCTATATCTTCACCATCCTCATCATCGTCTTCCTTTTCCTCCCTCATGGAGGCCTTCAATGCAACTCTAACTTTTCTTGGTTACTTCTTTTTGTGATTTATCTTCATTTTTATATGAGGAGTGATCCAATGAGCTCATCTAAGGTAAAGAGACTAAGGTCCTTTAACTCCTCAATTGCGGTCACTTTAGCTTCCATGACTTAAAAAGGCTATTCAACATTTGTTTTACCATCTTTTTGTTGGAATACACATTTCCAAGACCTTTCATGCCATTTACAATGTCCATGGATCTATCAAACATCTATTTGATACTCTCTTTTAGTTTTATCTTAAACATCGCTTAATCAAGGGTAAGCATGCTTATCTAGACTCCTTGACATGATTAGTCCTTTTATGTGTGATAGCCAACTTATCCTGTGTCTCTTTGGCATTATCACACAAAGACACCCTATTATACTAATTTAGGCCTAATGCACAAAAAAATGTGTGCATGGCCTTGGCATTGAGTTAAGCCATCTTATGTCTTTCTTATCCTATTCCCATTCTTCTTTCGAAACTTCAAGATCATCTATCATCTTTGTTGGGATAAGTGGACCTTTCATGATTATCTTTTAAACTTGATAATCATTTACTTGGACAAATAGCCTTATCCTTGTCTTCCAATACGTGTAATCTTCACTGATGAAGAAAGAAGGCCTCACGATTGAATGTCTTCCTTAGCCCATACCAAAAATATTATTACTAGCCATTCGCTTAGTCTTTTGTAGATCTTTGCTTAAGGATGTTAAGCCTATAAGAATGAGACACAAGCTCTAATACTAATTGTTAGATCTTTTAGTGGTGAATGAAATCAAGATGGGGTGAATTGATTTCTTAAAACTTTGGTAAATTAAAACTTTGATAAATAAAATTGAGAAATCTAAATAATAAACTTTGGAGTGCAAGTTAATGAATAAAAATAAATAATTAATGAAAAGGGAAAGAAGAAGCAAACTCAATGATTTGGGAGGCTTAGCCTTAAGTGACTATGTCCTCTACCTCAACATCACTTGCCTCAAATTTTCACAATTCACTAACTTGAATTGTCTACCTTTCAAGGACAAGTTAAAACCTTGACACTCTCTATCTTTCAAGGCTAAGATGGAAACATCTACCCTCTATCTTTAATGGCTAAGATAGGACCCTCTCTCACTACTTTTGAAGGTTAAGTAGAAACTTTCTCTACTTTTCAATGGCTACGTAGGTACCTCCCTATTTTACATTAATTTAAGTATAATGTAATAAAACCTCTAAAGTTTAGGTGTTTACAAAAGTTTTGGCTCAAAGAAAATATGTATCTAAAGATACAAAATGAAAAAATACAAAGATAGGAATATTTAATCCTAATACAAGGATGAACTACTCAGCAAAAATGATAGAAAAGATGAAAGATATGACTCTAAGCACAGTGTCTTGGTTTTTCCCTTTGTTGAAGGTGTTAGAGAGGCTTATTTATAGCCTTGATCACGATTATAGTCGTTGGGGATATTTGGTGAAGGAATATAAGCATTAGAGCCTTCATAAATGTTTGTTTACATTCAGACCAGCACTACTGTATTGATATAATACTAAGAGCATCAATACATAAGTTAAAAAATGTAACTGTTATAGGCTATTGTATCGATACATTAAGTAGAGTATCGACACTTATCATAATGTATAGACAGATACACTTGTATCGATTCATTTGGGAGTTTTAGCTAAACCTTAGCTGCTGCCAAGTAATGTATCGATATGTAGGCTAAGTATCGATACTTACTGTGTTGTATTGACACATGCTGATTGTATCGATACATTTAAAGGTTTTAAACATAGTATCGATACATTTATGCATTATCTTGAACATCTCTTTAAAATCCTTTGTAAAATGATTTTTCTTAGCTTTAAAACATGTAAAACTTATCAAAAAAATGCTTTATATAAACGAATGTATTAAGAACACATTTTTGAATCCTTGAAGGAGCTAAAACACAATCTAGTATTTTTCAAAGTGTTTACAAAATATTTCATGTAAAAATACTAATGTTGAAAATATTTAAACACAAGCTAATTAAGCTTAAGTTTTAGTTATGTCAAAACTAAGATTAATTCAAAGCTAATATAGCTACCAAATTTGTACAAGATTAGTATAGGAATTAAGCCTTGGGTGAATTTCAACATTTGCATAGTGTGCCAAATATTGCTTATACATTCATTAAGGATATTATGTAATTTCCTCTGACTTTGTTAGGAAGTTAGTGACTAAGGTAAGTCACCCTAAGGTGATTTAAGCTTAAATCAACAACTTTGAGGCCTATAAATAGGGGTGATTGTCTTTATTTTCATAATATTTAAAAACTTATAAAATTTTGGAAATTCTAGAATATTCATTTTTCTCTCAAGCTCTCATCACTTTTGGGAGTAGATCAAGCTTTGACTAGGTACAATCTCTAACTTTTCTCTTTAATTTCAATTCAATTAGCATGATTGGTGTTTGATTAATGCTTTATCTTGATTATATGTGATTCAGCCTTATTAAAGTTTTTTTTATTTTGGCCACTCTTAATTCTTGGTGTATTTTTGCTTTGATCTTGATTCAAGCTAGGTTTAGATTTGATTTGATGAAATTAAAACATGATTTGATGGATTAATTGAAAAAGTAGAATTCAAATCATGATTAGAGACTTACCTGGCATTCAAACAAGAGGAAAAACTAGGATTAGGTTTGGCTACTTTAAATTCTTTAGATCCTAGGTTTGGTCTAGCTAAGGTGATGATGCCCTAATGAAATTTTGATGAATCAAGTTAGGTTGAGCTTAGGTAAGCTAAAATTTATATTTAATTTGAAGTTTACTTTTTCAATTGTTGAGCCCAAATAGTTGAAAGCATGTTTGATTGTTAATCATGTTAATTGAATTGAATCCAAGCTTATCCTTTTGCATTTAATTGATAATTGATGAGAATTTGATGAAAAAGTGATGACTGGATCAGCATGAATGATTCAGCTAGGTTATTTTATGAGCATATTAGGTTTGTGGATGATTAACTGCTAGAATTATAGGTTAGTAAACTATATGTTTGATAAAATACATTTTAGAGTGCTTAGGATATATAAAAGCCTTGTTTTCTTAAAAGAACTCTTAAGGGCAAAGCTTGGTTCACTCAATCAATATGTCAGCCAAGGTTTGGTTGTGTTTTATAAGCTCTTTAATGAGTAACTTGGGGACATTAAATAAAATAGCTTGGTTTAAAGATGATTTAGAGCAAATAAAAATGTTTTCTAAGTGTTAAAACATGTTTTGTTGAGTCTAAACTTGGTGGGCCATAATGTAGGTCATTAGGTGATGTTTATGGTAAGTCAAGATATGGTGTTCAGTGTCACTTGGTTGCTGGTTACACTGCAAAAATGAGTGGCATTAGTGTGCCTATCACTTGTTAAGAATAAATAATAATGGATGAAAGTGACAAAAATAGAGACATTCGCATGACGTAGAAACATATTGCCAATATTGGAAAACATAGTTCTAGGTCTTAGCACTTAGAAGTTTTCATTGTTTCCTCATATAAGACATTTTTAGAGCCTATTTGGTCTCATTGCTGGATGTTCAAACATCCAAAAACATGTTATAAAAATTTGACAAAATGCTTCGTGATCACAATTTGTGTCAGAGCTCCCATTATAGTTAGCAATCTCATAAGAAAAAACATATTTCGAATCGGTTATAGACTCTATGTAATTTTTTTGTATTTTTCTTCTAATCCTCATTGATTGGGCTATGTAATAGGCTTTAAAATATTAAATTTCATGATTAGATGAATAAAAAAAAATCTCAAAACATGAGTTGTTTGCATGGCTCTATTTCAATGTTAGATAACTAATACAAGCTATTTGTGATCAGGATAATCATTTTTTGTGTTATTTTCTCATATTTTTAGAAAAAAATAGAGTGAAAGATTTCCAAGAATGTATGGCTCATCCAATGGGTATTTCAAACGAATTAGGAAGAAAATTCGAAAAGCAAGTTGTTCAAATATACTATACAATGCAGTCATTTCCAATTAAAAAATTTGTGACAGCCAAAATGATTTTCTAGCTTCAAGAAAATCTTGATGATCCTCGTGTTTACAAGAAGATAAATAGGCAGCCGATCATTTTCCTAGTGTTATATGTTGATAACGTATTGCTTATGAGAAACAATATACCAATGCTACTGGCCACTAAGGTCTGGCTATCAAAACAATTCTCCATGAAGGACTTAGGAAAAGCAGCACACATTTTGGGAATTAAGATCTATGAGATAGATCAAAATTAATGCTTGGCTTAACCCAGACCTTTTACATAAGCAAGATGCTAAAAGATTTAGCATGAAAAACTCTAAGAGAGAAAACTTGCCTATGGTAAATGGTTCGAAAGAGATGTGTCCTAAAACATTTGATGAAAGGAAAAATTGGATGGATATGATTCCATATGCTTCAACTACAAGGTCTATCATGTATGCCATGTTGTGTACAAGATTAAATGTATCATACACTCTAAATGTCATGAGCAAATAATAAGCAATCCTAGTGAAGGCCACTAGACTACTGTAAGGAATATCTTTAAGTACTTACAAAGGACTAAAGATGTTTTTTTGGGTTATGAAAGGGCTGAACTAAATATTAAGGGTTATACTAATATTAACTTTTAATCCAATTGTGATGACAGTAAATCACAAGGTGCTTGCTGTTGGAAAAAAAATTAGATAGTGTAGCAAAATTTTAAAATTTTTAAAATAGACCATACTGGATCACTTTGTCTTATATAATAAAACACCATAATTAGATTACCTAAGTTATAGATCTAATGATGCCATCCAAGAACGTCTAAAGTAAAAACATGTGAAAACTCCAACCAACTAGCCTTCTCTAATATTCTCCAATTCTTAGATGGTAGAGTGTATAGGCACATTTGTCTCTATCAACTTCGTATTCATACGACTTGATTCTCCTTCAAGACCACCTTGTGCTAACAAGTTTAGAATTATAAGATATTGTGATAAGAAACCCTAATGTGGCGCCAAAGTCTTAACCTAAAACCTTAAGCTGTTGCTTCTATTTATATCAAGTAAAAAGTCGGCCCTATTTTTAATTATAATTAAAATAATTATTTTACCACCTCCTTAAAACCCTAATGGCCATCAACCCTAGTGTAGGTATAAGCCTAAAATTTGGCCAAGCCCTAATGTACCCATACATTATTTTGGCCCAATATATTTTAAGGAGTTTAAGATGTTTAATCTAAATACTTAATATAGTTCTGATTAAATTGATAGTTTTATTTAACTGGATAACTTTTCATAACTCCAATTCTAATTCAAAATAAAACTACTTTAATTGAATAATTATGTAATAATTATCAAAATAAAATTAACCATAGTGAAATAATTAATTTAATAGCAAATTAAAAATAAATAATTAATATTTTTAATTTCTTTAGAATATTATTCATATTTAATTTATAAATAAATATTTAAACAAGACCTCATATGTATCAAATAAATTTTACAAATAATTAATTTTTTCATATCTATTTAATTTAAATTAATTCCCATATTTGTCCAAAGATAAATATAATTAATTTAAATTACTAGTTCTTGTCGTATATAAATATTTAATCAAATTAAATATATATTCTAAATAAATAAAACCAAAATTTACTTTTATTATTTGCTGAAGAAAATGCCTAACCCCCAAAGGGAGTGTATCATTTCACAATATTAAGAATTACCCGACTTTAGGTATTCCGATCAATAACCATTCTTTAAGGAATTATGTTGAGCTAATAAAGGGACCAATTGGACATATGTAATTAGGCTCCAATAATCTATGTATTAGTTTTTCCATACTGAATAGATAATCACACTCTTATTAATCTTAAAGTTACACCTCTAAAGACCTGAGATAGCACTCCTAGTTATATACCGTATTATGTCAGCTTTATGAATAGCCTTTTAGTCCGATGACCTTGTCATTTGTGTAATACCCTTATGATATTCATGATCAACTTAAGGTTAAAGTCCATTTTACCTACTTGATCACCTTATCTTAAAGTTCCTTTATACTCTCTATGTGAAAATGATTATTCACCATATGTGAACAATTTATCATTGATATACAAATGACTGAGGCCTTATCTATTTTCACTCTTCTATATAATGTCTTTTACGAAGATAACCTTAACTCTTTGTAGGAACTATGATTCGCTATCTATGGGTAATTTTGAGATGCTTTAGCCTTTGGAGCATCAAAGCATAGAAGTTATACACATGGAGTCAATTACTTACTCAGGATTAAGGTAATTACACAATGAACATTGAAGTTAATTAACCAAAGTAAACGAACTTGTTAATGGATCAATTGTACTTTGGTATGGTTTAATATATCACTAACTCTAGGCAATATATCTATGTCTCTACTCAGGAGTTAGCCTACACTAGATGGCCAAGATAAGCCATCCCCTTAATTAGATTTAGACGACATAATAGTCTTAACATAAATAAATTGCTCACATTAACCCCATAGACTACGAACTATGAATTTAGACTACTTACCTTAAAATATTGTCTTTCTGCATATAAAGTCCATTATATGCAACATTCTAACAATATAAACATGAGTAGTTAATGAGCCTTTGCTTACATTTACTTTAACATGTAAATTAAACAAGGATGGTATAGTAATGATATAATCAAACCTCATATATATATGTATAATCAATTTAAAAGCTGATGAAATACATCATAATGTCTTTCATCCTTAGGGTATTCCTAAGAGTTATGAATTCACCCTTGATGGTGTTGCAATCAGTTGGAAAAGTTCCAAACAAGCCACGATTACAAACTTAACAACTAAAGCCAAATACATTTATGCAAATGAGGCTGCAAAAGAGGCCATTTGAATAAAAAAGTTCATAACAAACTTGGAGTGGTTCCTAGCATTATTGATCTAGCACCACTTTACTACGATAATAATGGAGCCATAGCACAAGCTAAGGAACCAAAGTCTCATCCTAAATCCAAACACGTATAATAGTGATATCATCTTGTCAAAAATATCATCAAAAGACATGATGTTAGTATAGAAAGAGTACCCACTGTCATAATGTGCCATTCATGAATCCAACATGCTAGTCTTAGACGGATGAATTTTTTATTTCCGTTTTCTCATCTTAGAATGAGATAAAATTGTTGGATTAAATTGCTCATTCGACTTAACCCTAGATGGTCATTATAAAATGACCAAAAGACTTAAAGTTGCCACCAATCTGTTTCGCTAGGTGAGATTGGTCATCTATCCAAGTATAGCTTTTAAGGGTTATGAAACCCTCATAAACAAACTTCGAAGTCTACATATTAACTAAAGATTCGTATGAAAAGGCTTAAAGAGTCGGTTACACACAAAGTGAGACATATCCCTTCCACGAAACCCATAAACAGTACTTATTAACCATGTGTTATCCTAAAGACCGATTAAAATTGATTTTAAGTTTTTGATACTTAATTACAATTCTCATATTTAAAATTATTTGAAATTGATATTATTGTTCCAATTAAAAGCAAAGCGAGATTTATTCAATTTTGAAAGTGAAAATATTCTTCACACCCCTCAAAAAAACTTGAAGGAATATGAAAGTTTTATTTTTCAAGAAATTGAAAATTTTGATTTACTTATTTTAAAAAGATATTCCCTATTAAAAATAATTATGAGGTAGCTTCCATATACTGAAAGCACACTTATGGACTATTGTAACTTAGGGATATTGCCTCAAATTTTATTTAAAACAGGTATTATCATTGATAATATTATACTAGGTTTCTAGCATAATAATACCTAAAAGACTTTAAAGGACATGCATAGGCACAAAAATCCTCGCTATCGACACGGAGGTTCCCATATGATCCTAAAGACTTAGTTTAATATAGTATTACCTAAATGCCCTTAATGGACATGTTTCAACATAAAGTTCCCACATGATCCTAAAGTGATGGAAATCTCCAAAATGACCTTAGATTATGCAAACTATCCTAAATGGTCTTAAAATGCATGGAAAATGCTAAATATTCCTAGATTATGAAAATAGCTTATATGGCCTTAAAATGTAAGGACATTTCTAAATGGTCCCTAATATACATGGCATAGCCTAAAAGATCCTAAAATGCACAGAAACGCTAGAATGGTGCCAAAATGATTAAAATTACATAATAGTCACTAAAATATAAGAAATAACTAAAAATAACCCTAAAGTGCATGAAATTGGACAAATAGTCTAAATCATGGCAAATGACTAAAATGTTGCAAAAATTATGAAATTACATAATAACCTCTAAATCATGAAAAATGCCTAAAATGCATATAATGACAAAAAGTTTCTAGATCATCGAAAATGACAAAAAACCAAGCCATACTTAGGTGATGATTTGCATGACCCTAAATTGCTATATTTTTTAATTCTTTGATCTTTTTGTTAAAAGTTTTGTTAAAACCAAGTTTGCATCAACGAATTTTGTTTTTCAAATGTTTTATGCAAGTTTTTTAGTTTTCTTATTGATTTTCATCAAGTTTTCTCCATGATACAACTTCATTATGGCTCTTCATGCTACTTATATGTTGTTCCATGTATGATGCATGCATTTTATGTCATTTCCATGCCTTATTATCATGCATTATAAGTTAATAATGCAAACCAATCACTTTAGTTAGTGGTTTAAGGTTTTCTTTCATGTTAGTGGCATAATTGACACTCATACAAATGCTAATTAGTTGAAGCCATGAAACATAATGGCCTTGTAAAGTTAGTAATGACTTACAATGATGAGATCCTTATGCATTAAAGTCGTGTTTCTAGAAATGTTCTCAGTCATTGTACTGTCTAGACAGGGAATTGACAATGCACAAAGACTAGCATATGCTAAGTTTCCATGCATCTAAAACTTGTAACTCTTTGATCTCATAGAAGTTAAAGTGTAAAGATACTTGGGGATAGCATATGGATGCTTGTTTTATGGAAACAAGTTCACTGAACATGGCTAATATGAGAACATTATTTGGTATAAGTCACTCAAGTGTCTATGGAATATGTTTTCATGTGCTAATCATGTATATTAGTCCTCAGACTTGTGATACTAGGCCATCTCATATAAGGAGTGTTATACTTTGATCAATTACAAACAAGTCCATAATGGATAGATGCGAAAATAATAGTGGCATTAGGTATTGCATGAAGCATATGGTGGATGAATGAGTGATCAATAAAGGATTCACCACTCTGAGTGACATTAAAGACATATCCATATGTTCTTGGCTTTGGTTAATTTGATAAAGGTGTTGGCCAACACATAATGAATTTAGGAGGAATTGTTTATCCAAATTCATGAGTTTAATCAAAAGCTACAAGAACTAATATGCATTAACGCATGAGTAGACACTACACCATGTTCATGGTCTTTCTAGGATATCTGGTGAAAGGATCAAAATACGAAGAGGCTAGTTACGGAAAGGTTTCTCTGATGTCATGTTGACTCTTTAACATTTGGGTGGTCCTAATGGGTTGCTACATCCCACTCTTGATCTATGAATGTAATTAACGGGATTAACTATATTCATTGCCAACTTGTTGGAACCTAATAGGTTACACACAATAAGATGATTTGTTAGATTAAAATCGAGATTTAATTAAGTATGATTTAATTATATAAAAGTTATAATAAGAAGGACTTAATTGAATTAGTTCATTATGTATTATTAAAAACATAAATTAGATTTATGAAATCTAACTAGAGATACCTTAATGTGGCAGTAAAGTAAGAATTAGATCATGTTTAATAGTAGGCATGTAAATAGGTATATCTTGGTTTTAGGGCCAAAAAATTATTTTTGGTAAATTAAATAATTATTTGATAATTATTTAATAATATTTACATGAAATAAAATTGTTTGACTTAAGTAAGAAATTTAATTGAAAATTAAATGTTCTTAAATGTAAATAGGGGTTAGCCCAAAAGCCTTAAATATGAAGTTGAATTGATTTAATTTTGAATAAATCTTATTAAACTAAATATATGTTCCGTGCTTCATTGGTGGGCATTATTGGAGTTGGATTAGGCCAAGATATTAATTAGTTAATACTTAGGCCTAATCCTTAATGAACTAGGTAAAAGATTTCACTTGGATCCTTAGGGAAAAGCCAAAGTTGGTGCCACCTTCTATGTATGTTAGTAATAGACTTAGTTAACCCATTAGCTAACCTAGCCTAATTTTAAATGTCTTAATATACATTATTAGGTTGAATTGGTTGATATAAGCTTTCTAAAAACCATAAATGCCAATTTCTAGACTTCTTAAATGATGGTAAAACAACCTTTCAACTTTTCTAAGCAAGTTGGCACAATCTATAGTTTTAGAGTGATCTAGAATCGTTCTTCATCCAAAAGAAAGTAGAAAATTAGTTTTCTAGCACTGAGAGATTGATTATTCATAAAAGTTTTGAAATTGGCCAAGTTTACTCAAATCTGTGCCAACTTTCACATCCCTACAAGATCTATTCTTCCTTGGTTTTGTGCCATCTTCATTTTCAGTTTATTTGAAAGAAAAGGTTTATCATATATGCCTTTTGGTTAAGGTTTAACAAGCCTTTTGGCTAGCACCAGAGAACCACCAGACCTCAAAATAAGCTCTAACAGCCATTTGTGTCGATCACCATTAAAGGCAAAACACTTAGAGTGCTTTTGGCCTTATGAAGAGATCAAAGCAATCAAGCCATATTGCGTTTGTACAAGGATCACACACTTAAAATTACAAGTCTCTAAATAGGTATGATTTCTATCAGATCTATGTTTTAAATTGCAATCCGATCATTTGTACATCTCTGCCTAAGATCCTAAGGAAATCGAGGTATTTTTGAATTTACTTTGCCATTTATGTTTAATTTTGATACAATTTTTATGTTTATATCAATTAAGTGTGAGTCTGGGATTTTCTTTCAAATTCAACATGTATGAATTTTAACTTCAAATCCATAAGATAAATTAAATTGAAAAAAATTAGTGTGTAAAAATCTAATTATGAGAATTTCAGCGAAAAAATTTAGAAAACTTCTCAAATAATTTAATTAAAAATTCTTCATACAAAAAGTTCAATTAAAGCGCCATGCATGAAGGTTAAAAAAACTTCATATGTAAAAAGAGTTGAATTCCATGCTTAAAACTCCTTAGTGGGAAATTACGTGCATGACAATTCAACTAAAAATTTATTCAAAAAAGTTTAATGGAAATTTCCATGTGTAAAATTCTAATTAAATTTTAATCCTATGTTCTTAAATGTAATAAAAAAACCTTATGTGTGAAATAATAAAAAAAAAAGATATTGAAAAATTTGGTGTAGGAATTTAACTGGAAATTCGAAAATTAAAATTTTATACATAAAAGTTTATGAAAAATTTCTATATGTGTAAGTATATTTTGAAAATTGAAAATTTTATAAATAAAGCAATTAATTCAAAATTCCATATGGAAAATTTAATTAATAAAATTCTATGATGTGAAGAAAAGAAGAAAAAAAATGAATTAAAAACGGATTTGAAAATTTTCATATGGTAAAGAAAAGAAAACCGTAATTATAACAAATAAAAAATTCTGTCAGGGAAAATTTAATTACAAATTCAAGATGAAGGTATACATAGAAAAGGTTCATTTGAGAATTTTATACGTAAAAAGTTTAATTCAAAATATATGGTGCGAACTCATCATAATTCCTCAAAATTTTTCGAGAAAGGTATCGATACCAGCTATGGATTGTATCCATAGATTAAGACCTAGAGGTGAAATTGAATTTTAATTCAAAATGTATCGATACTTTGCAGGGATGTATCGATGCACATGTCTAATTTTAAAAAAATAAAATAAAATCTGACCTCTAAATGGTATTTGAATGTTCAAAAAAAGCTCAGACGAAATCAGATATCTATAAATACAAATTTTATAATCAAATAAAGTATTATTACATAAACAAAGATAAATATTTCTGTATTAAAGTAATTAATTAAAGTAGATAATTACATAAATTATAAAAAAATTATTAATTGTCAATTACTTTTTAACTTTGTCTATAATATACAAAAATAATCATTATTATTTATTATATTATTAAATTATCACCATAAATATTGTTACTATGAAAACTTATCTAACTATAAGTAAAACATTTAATTTCATTAGAATACTTTCGTTAAATTAATTGATTTATTTGAATTTACATTAATATTAAAAATAATAAATTTCATAATAACTTAATATACTTTGCAAATGAAACAAACTTACCAGTCAATGCAAATTTTAATTAATATAAACTTTATTTAATTTTATTTATTTTAAATATATATAATTATGTTTTCATAAATCAATAAATAAATTAACAAACATTTACGTACAAATGCATGTGTAATAAATACTTATAAAATTAAAAAAAAAAAACAAATATGGAGAATATTTTGAACCGAAAAAAATTACTATAGTTATTAACTATACTTCTAAATTACCATTAAAAATATTTTTTTATTATTAATAAGATTTAATAAAAATTTCATTAGACAAACTTTCATTAAATGAATTCATATCATAATAAGAAAAGTTAAAGTTTACATTGAATTTCATTTGATAAATAAAAAAGGAAAATTTTAATTTTACATTAACAATCACAATAGAAATTATGTTTTTTTTTTAATTTGACATAATTTGCACAATAAACAAAATTTATATGTTAATACAAATGTTGATTAATACATGCTTCGTTAATTTTATTGTTTTGCAAGTATTAACAAAATAAAATACGCATTCACCTGTTGTGTACGTAAAAGCAAATACTAATAGATATAAAATTATATGGCTATTGACTTTAATAATGTGTTATTGTTTTCTCTTCCCATCACATCTCATCTTACTTCCATTTTTACCAAACAAACATCCTTCTCATAGCGGAATTCAATCTCACCTCCAACATAAACTAATTTCAGAAATTTCCATACATAGTGTTAAACCATGTTTTGGTGGTTCAGATGAGCAAAGGAAAAATATGGCGAAAAAAAAAAAAGCCATTTCATGCCTTTAAAATCCCAAAAAAAAAAAAAAAAAAAACCAAAACCATCTTAATGTACATAAATTGTACCGAGAGGGGTGACCAGTGAGTTGCAGTATTGTGTCTTTGTGTGTGCTTCTAAAGAAGATTGGAAACATGATAAGATAACTAAGTAAATAAGAGAACAAGAAGTTTTGTTGAAGATTTGGGTGTCAATTGCATTGATTCATAAATATATAATCATAAATATATAATATATAGTAAGAGTTACAAGATAAAACTACAATTAAAATACGTAAGATAAATTAAGTTACATGAGTTATATTGAAGCATTATCTGATGTAGTTGACAAATCTTTATCCTGTGAGTTAAATTCAGGCAAGAACATTATCGATGTAATTGAAGCATTATCTGATATAGGTGATGAAGATAAATTTTTATCCTCCTTTGATTTTGATTTATCTCTAATACTCCTCCGCAAGATGGTGGAACCGTCAAAGACACTAATCTTGAACAAAAGAAAGTGAAACTTTGCTTTGGGGAAAGGTATGGTAAGAGCATCAGCTAGTTGAGCTAATGTAGGAATACGTTTGATTTGAAGAATTCTCCGGTTGACACTAAGCGCTTGTGCGAGTATGAAAGACTGGATTAGCCCTAGTATAAATGGCACTTAAGTAGTCACAAAAGATAGCCGGATAGGATTGCACCTTGAAATGTAATTCTGATAGTATTGACTGAATCCATATCAGTTCCGATGCAGTGGAAGCAATGGAACTATATTCAGCCCTTGGGGATGATCTAGCAACAGTAGTCTGTTTCTTCGAGCTCCAAGACACAGGTGTGCTGCTCCAAGGTTTTGCAGCTGCTAAGCTTTCCTCCATATCCAACTTCAGTCACAAAACAATTGAACATACATTAACTCTTACATTGCGTTTGGTTCAATGGAATGGAATAGAGCTGTAAGGAAATAACTATTCTGTGACAATGAAATAGAGCAGTAATGAAATAACATAGCTATATCCAGTAGTTTGGTTTAGTAGAATATAATAGTATGAGGAGATTCAAATCACCTAAAACAATTTCTTACTTCGCCTAAAATCGAAATAGCCATTTATTGCAGGGCTTAGAATGGCTATTCAGTAATTGCACAGAATAAAATTATAATAGGTTATTTTGCAAAATAGTTATTTCGCTAACTAAATAAGTGCTTACTATAGTGCACTGAAATATAGCTATAGTAAAATTTCTATTACAATAAATCAAATACACTGTTAAATTTTTTTTCTTTTGATATCAAGTCATATTTGTCAAAATCAACATGGTATAAGGTTGGCATCATAAGCAAGAAATCAAACCAAAACATCACCTAAAAGGAAAAATAAGAGCAAACCAACCACGAAAATCAATTAACCAATTAATTAAATCTTTAGGGACATCGTATGAAGTTGTTGTAGAATGCAAGTGACAAAATGATTTCATCAAGTTAAGAACACTCGAATTCCTAACAGATGGATACATAACAAAGAGCAAACTTACGAATGGGGATGTTTCTTCAAATTGTTCATTGGCTGCCACTTTAGAATAGACCACTGATATCTATGAAACTTCAATTTGTAAATTAGTTAGGCAAACAAAACTCAAATTAAGGAAGAGAGATACACATGAAAGCATCAACCTCATCTGGTGATGATACTGCAGTACTAAATCTATCTATGCTAGAAATTTCTTCAACTTCACCATTGATTTTCATATTATGAACATCCACTCGACTAGATTTCTTCAATGAAACTCTGCTGTAGAGACTCTGCAATTTCATTGTATCCAGGAAGTTCCTTCCTCAAGAGCTCATAACCTCTCACAGCATCTGCCCACCGTTGCAGCTATAACATCCCACAAGAATGAATCCCGATATATAACTTACTAATCAACAAACAAGAGAGTTGGAAACCATGCAAGAGGCAACCATACAAATGCCATTTCACCTTTCCATTTTAGGCCGCCCTTCAAAAAAATGCTTTCATGTAACTTGATTGGATCTTGAAAGTCTGATTAGAGTCCTCTACAGATTTTTCCCGAAGTCCAAGTTTAGACCAGCAAACTGCTTTATTGCAATAAGAACAAAGTTATAATTATCATATCTTAGGCCTTCCTGGTGAACAGAGCAGGCTTCAGCATATCTTCCAACATTGAAAAAGTCATTGCTACGAGTCCTGCTCTTGCTATCATTTTTACATTGTCTAATATCTTGCATTCTCTATATTGCTGCAATCAGTGCATCCAGCCTTCTGTGCTGCCAAAATTGTATTCTCAAATCTATAGGAAATCAATAATCCAGTCTCACTCAACCCTAACAACGATAAGCAAACAGTACATAGTAACTTCATTTTTCAAAGCTCACCTTCCCAATGCCATCTCAACTGAAGCTTCAGCAAAAAGGGAATAAGCTTCAGCCATAATACAAAAACGTAGTTTGTGAGGAGGGACTATATTTTTCCAATTTTGGAATGTTTGATAGGCAGGAATCTGCTTCCTCAATTTGGTGGAGCTTCAGAAAGGCTTCTACTCTGCAAGCAATGAGCTGTAAATTCATTTCAATAAGCTCAGTTATTCTGCAGTTGACTTCCATAAACAGGCCAAGAGCTCTACCTGAAGAGATGAGTCTGCGCCAACTGCTATTGCTCCATCTGTTTCCCTTAATGCACCCTTCCAATCACCAATCTTTCGGGCATCTATACACCGATTAAAATGATTCTTCAATAACTACAACGTCTGCAACTTAGCTAGATCTGAATGTTGCCCTAGCAAAACATAGGTGGTGTCTGGCATTATCAGGAATATCTAACCTGTAGAACGAAATGTGAGGATTGTTAATATTCTATCCAAAATCCTTTGTTTCCAAACAGCATAAAGCGAGACAATCTAAGGTAAACCTATTTTATTAACCTTAATTGGAGAATACTACGTTGTTGAACGGGATAAGCATGGAATATGGAACTCACATGGCATTAACTAGACAACCCATGAAAGTTTGAATTTGAAGCAATTTTTTTCTTGTGGAAAAAGAATTACAAACAGTATAGATAAGAGTTTTTAATTGAACTTTTACAGATTCTAATTCTTAATTAGACTTTACACATAAAATTTTAATTAAGCTCTTTACTTAAAAAATTGTTAATTCAACTTTTATATATAGAATTTTCAATTAGACTTTTAATATATAAAATTTTTAAATTCTCAATTAGAATTTTATTGCACATCTGAATTTTCAAATGACTTTTTTATATAAAAAAATTTTTTATTGAATTTTTACATTTAAAATTTTTAATTAAATTCTTTACCTATAAAATTTTATATGAAAATGTTTAATTAAATTCTTTACCTATAAAATTTTATATGAAAATGTTTAATTAAATTCTTTACCTATAAAATTTTATATGAAAATGTTTAATTAAATTCTGCACATAGAATTTTTAACTATTTGTTGCACGTAGAATTTTCAATTATGATCTTTATATGTGCATCTTTTCAATTAGGTTTCTTTTTCATATATATTTTTTTTAACTGGATTTTTCAACCAAATAAAATTAAGGTAGACTTTTCAACCATGGTTCCAACCAATAAATATTAAAATTGACTTTTCAACCATGTTTCCAAAAAATTAGAATTGAGGTTGAATTTTTTAAGCATATTACCATCCAATAAAATTAATTTTTGACTTTTCAAACATATTGGTAACCAAAGAAATTTAAGCTTGGCTTTTCAAAGCGTTGGGTTTTGATAATTATTTTTGCATGTTTGGGTTATCATATTACCTAAAATGGAAATAAATTAATCAAAATCTTGATAAGTAAGATGGTAGTTGGAATTCTTATACATAATGTGACATGGTTATGGGACAACAACCGCACAAACAAGCATATCTTGGAGGGAAAAGGGGGAGATGCTTGGCCAATGGAATTCCCATCCTTGGCCTAATCCCTTTCATTATTTAAGGGAAGCCTTCTCTTGGGTTTTTTTTTTTTTTTTTTTATATATATCGTCCTTGAAAGAAAAAAGAATAAAAAGAAAGAAGAGAGTTCTCTTTCATTTTTGATTTAAGGTAGATTGCCATCTTGTTATTATTTTCTTTTCTTTTCTTCTTTTTATCATCTTCACCTCCATTTCTTTTAAAAGTTCTTATATTACTTCATTTTCTAAGTTTATTTTTTGCCTTTTTTTTTTTATTTTTAGTTTGATGATCCTAAATTTATACTTAGGTGATGTTTGAGCCAAGGTTAAATTAACCTTTTAGGAGGCCAAATTTTGAACTATTAAGGTTACATAAATTATTTTTTAATATTATTTTCATGTTTATATTTCATTTTTCTCTTTCCTTGTTATATTTAATTTAATCCCTCTAGTTCATAAGCAGACTTTGGAATCAGATTGAGGGTTTTGAAACCCTTAAAGGATGAATTTGATAGATAATCAATTACCTCGAGTCTAAAAAGCTTGGTGGCAACTCTTTTATACAGTTATTTTGTGATATCCAGCAAGATCTTGATAATTTAATTCTTAAGTCAAATGTGCTCAAGATTTGCATCCCAAGCACATTACAACAAACCTCTTTAAATATATTATTTAAAAATTAAAAAAAATGATCAAGTAATAAAATAATTTTTAAACTTTTTCGTGCCTTTTAAGTACGTATCCTAAAACAACCTGCAAGCCATGTACAAAATAACTCATTTAATAAATCATTTAAAAAATAAAAATATAAAAAACTAATAATTGTTAATATAATAAGTTTATTTTAATTTTTTTCTGAGCAGATTGATTACAGATTCTAAATCGACTCATGAATTACCATGATAATTAATTCCTTTAAATACTTTTAATTAATAAAATAATTTTTAATTTTTTCTCGAATGGGTCGAATACGGATTTTAAATTTTCCTCCAAGTTACTATATAGATCAACCCTTTTAAATACATAATTTAAAATAAAAATAAAAATAATTAATGAAATAATTTTTTTATTTTTTCAAGCGGGCCTAGTAGAAATATTAGATCGATTTGTGAGTTAACAAACTAATCGATCCCTTTAAAATAATTAAAAAAAATAAAGAAAAAATAAGCCCGCCATGTGGCAAGCAGAGAAGCACACCATAAGGCAGGTTTTTATAGTATGGTATAGAGATATAGATAGATAATAAAATATTTGATTGAGTTTGATATTACTTTGTCAAGTAACACTTATTCAAAGAAATTACAAAAGAGCCAATAAATTATAATTTAAATATCAATATAATAGTGGCATTTATGTCTTCTAATTTTTATAT
>JBBYHM010000007.1:225717-248953 GCA_038381775.1 Adansonia rubrostipa
ACAGGTGATGTGTCGTTAGCAGAGAAATGGCAGAGAAAGCTGAGATTTTGGTCTCCTGTCCTGTCTGTCTTCAATGTATTTCTTCAACATTTCGTTTCTCTTTCTTTTCTTTTCTTCCACCGAAAAGATCACTAATATATAAAGTGATTTAGCTAGGACATTTTTTTAAAAGATTAATTATTATATTATTTATCTATCAAATATAATAATTATATATAGTACGATAATTACTCAAATATATAGAACAGTGACAGAGAGGGAAGTAGTGGAATTGGGAATGTGTACAAGACCTTAACGACGTCGTCGAATTCCTCAGATGGGGAAACTGGAGGGCTATTATCATTAATCAGAGGTCCGCTACTGTGAGAGAGCCGCCCTGACGTTAATGGTGACACTTCCTGCAAATATTACCAGTAAAAAACAATCACTAAAGCACGCAAAAGGAAAGAGACACTTATTTAACATAAAAAAAAAAAAATTAAAGTTAATCATTTTTTCGTTCCACGCTTGAAGTACTTACCGATTGTGACATGATGCGTTCAAGAACAAGCTGTGAAGTAGCAGAGGAAGTGAAAGAAAACTGATTGGCAACAGCAGCAGCATTATCAAGCTCCTCGGTCTCGCCATTTATATCTTCTGGTATAGAACTGTTGGTGCAAAAAGAACTGCTGGCTGACTTTGGAGCCGTATTGGTACTACCGACTGAAGGGTGATGATGATGAGATTGAGAGGGAGCAAGGGCTTTGGACACTTCGAGTGCTGAAACGCTCCATGACCTTGAGAGGAACTCCATTGGACCTCTCGGGCTCTCTGGCAGCAGCGTTCCAGAGAGGGAAAGGTGGGAAATGTGCTCCGGACGACGACGGGTCCTTGGACTTGCCTCTTCCATGAAGTGAGAATTGAATGAAAGTACTTGAAGTGATCCTGGGCTTTGGTTTTTCTTTTTCTTTTTTT
This sequence comes from Adansonia rubrostipa, assembly GCA_038381775.1. Lineage (NCBI taxonomy): Eukaryota > Viridiplantae > Streptophyta > Magnoliopsida > Malvales > Malvaceae > Adansonia > Adansonia rubrostipa. The sequence continues at coordinate 226,672 of JBBYHM010000007.1, forward strand.
TTTTTTCCTAAGCTTTAAAGAAGAGAAAAACGGAGGACTGATTTATAGGGGGTTTATATAGATGGGAAGGTTTCAGCTTACTTCTCGTGATTGGGTGTCATTTACCTTTTGATAAGTGAACCATCCTTTTCCTATTTACATAAATTCTATGTTCAAATTTAATCATAATATAAAGTTCAGTAATTAAGTTAATGTTACCATACAATTGAATTATTGTAAGGACTAGTGAAAGCTAAGAAAATTTGCCCAGCAGCTGTGATCGATACAAACAAATGGAGCTGCATGGTGATGTATCATTCCACTGACACGTGTCATGCCTGGTCTCGTGATTTTTATTTGTTACTTGTACTATACTACAAAATAATTTATTTTTTTTGAACGTCTAAAAACTAGACGGCTGCTAATTCCAAAAAAGGAGGATCTAATTCCCTAAAGATACTACCTAACCGAGGATGCATGTGACTAAAAAGCAATCAGTCCTCCGGCGGGCAAAAGCAAAGTGTTAAAAATGAAGAAAAGATGCTATATGGTGGCGTACGAGGGACCTTATAATCTCTGGATTCGTGGGTAATTGTCACAGTCATTGGTTTCAAGAGAAATTTAGGCTCTTCTAGCTCGTAAGTAGCTTATAAGTAAACAAAAATCTCAATCTCGTCGTAGCCAAAGAAGCATCTTCTGTTTTGGTTAGGGCATCACTTTCAATCTATATTGCAAACCCAATGGAGGTGCGACATGGCAAGTGTTGATAGTAATCGACAAGTCTACGAACAATATTAAAATTTAAATTTTAAATTATTAAATATAATAATTTAAAAATAATTATATGAACTAAATTATGTTTAAATTCATTATTGATTATTTTTTATTTATTTACGTTAAGTGAATAAAAAATATTTGAAGTATCAACATTTTATTTAGTAATTAGTATAGATATATTTTTATCCCAAAATGAAAATAATAATAAGATGGAAAGCTTCACATATAAGTGACACCGACAAAAGAAGATACGTGAGGCATATATATATATATATATGTATATAGATATGTACCATACATTTTACGGTAACCACATAAAAAAGGATGCATCCCCGCATTCACATTGGGAGTTAGGAGGTGAGGGTTTTCAAAACAGGCTGGCTATTTAATGTAGTAAATCCATATAAAATCTAGTCAATTAAAAACACGAACAAGAATGTGTTAGAATGGTATAGCCTATGGCTATACAGTGCAGTGGGGACAATGGTTGAGAGAGATGGCTTTGGCAGGGGGGGTGGCCCAGTTTACCTTGAGAGGTGACCGAACTGATTGTGTTCCATGGCTGTCGAAGGTCTTGTTAATGTCCAAGGCCGACAGGGCTTTGAGATGTCCCGATGAAACGACAAATTTCAAGCCTCAGAAAAACCAGTTTTTATTTTATTTTTATTAGTGATTTGGGTACAAAGCTGCCCACTGAGGACTCGCAGAAAGACCGATGCTAAAGTGCGCGTGCCCTGGATACGTCATCATCTCTCTTTTGAATTATTATTTTTTTATATTTAAAACTATCAAAATTTAATATTTTATTAATAAATCGCGTAATTATTTATCTTAATTTGCTTGCAAAAGGCACGTATTCGATATGTATATCTTTTTTGTCCTGAGCCAAAGGCGAAGGCAAGAGAAGAGAGGAGCAGCTTTCTTTCTGTTTTTGTGTAGGTGAGACCACTGACTAAAGAGATAAAAAAACCTTTATTCCCTTTGCCTCAGTTTCCTTAATGATCAAATATCACCTTTCTTTTTCACTTTTGCATTGCATGTTTGAATTATTGCATCATACATTTTGAATTATGAGTCCCTTCTCGTTTACATTTCATTCGACCGTTTCTTGTTTATATTTCCCAAAGGTTATCTTTTCTTTGAATAATCAATGTCTCGTTACTAAGAAGGATCTGTAGAAATTAGTCAAAAAATTATTTTATATTTAACATATTATTTTATTGAAGTAAAAAATTTATACTAATTATATATTTTATATATATATATATTATTTTTATCAATGTTGCTAACCCAACATCGTAAGCCCAGCTCGTACGAAACATGTTTGAGATAAGATTTTTTTAAAATTTAAATGAGTACAATCTAAATTAATATTTAATAATAAAAATAATATTTGAATAATATAATAAATAAGCTTTCAAGTCAGACCAAGTTTGATCTGATTAAAATCTAAAAAAAATTAAACATTTCAAACTACGGCTTAATTTAATTTATAAATAAGTTTAATTGTTATCAAACAGTAATTAATATTTTACTATTAAAAAATATCAAGATTAGAAAAAAGTTAAGACTTTCGAAAAAAAATCAAGACTAACTATAGACGTACTCTCAAATGTCAACTTTAGGCCTCATCCCTTTGGATGGCTTTTGTGGCGGAAGAGTTACTGTACTACAAAAAAGGGCCGATCGCTTACAGAGTACCGTAATGGAACTCCATTTTTTATATTTATTGAACTTTCTGGATGCAAGTTTTCATTCAAATTACTCTACTTTCATTTCTGATGCCAAAACTTTACTTTATCATTTAATGGAAACCATAGTCAAGTACTGGGAAGCTGGTCCTCACCAACTTTACTTTTCCATCTTCTCGCAAAAGTTAACACGAGGTAAAGCAACGTCAAGCTTTAACGCCAGATACATATGTGCCATTTGCTTTACTCTTTCACTTATGGGCATTAGCTAAGGGAAGATTCAAGCTAAAGCCAGGCGCAGTAGAATTGCAACTTGTAAGATAAGATTACACTGCTAGCACCCAGCAAACAACGGGTTTAACACAGGCCCCAAATTGTAGCAAGCGAAAGCCGAATGTCCAGAAAGCTTGAAGGCTTCCTGTTCAATTATTCCTGCACCTGATTTTGGCATTAATACTAAGCTGTTCCACTTGGATGTCAGACAGAAAAAAATAAAAAACTGTTAATGGAATCAATCAGTAAATAGCTGTTGAAACAACCCATTTAACTAGAAACAATAAGTTTTCCACTGTTCAAAAGCAAAAGAGTGAGAGAGAGAGAGAGAGAGATCACATACTATTTGTGGCTGGTGTTTTACTATTTTTAAATTAAGTAATAACATTTTTTTTGGTACGAATGAATTCGTAACTTAATAATAAAAAAAATTTATAAATACTAAAATTTAAATTTAAACTTAATAATAATTTTTAAAAAATTACCTACCCAATAGATAATAGCAACCATTATAGATTTAGATTTTGAACTCCATTCGTTCTGTGCTGTACTAAACAGAGCAATGCTTTGCCGCAGTCCATACTGTCCCTAGCAGTAGGTGTTTCGCTGTCCTTCAGCCAGTTTCACAAAATTTTGCTAATTCCAACTAGACACTTAGCAGCGACAAGCTATAATTGAGTACAAATAATAGGCGAATGAGCAACGCATAGCGTCACCTTAAAGTTACATGACATTAGGAATTCAGGTACAGGGTCCAATTGAATGATCTATAACAAATTCTTATATACCGAGAATAATGAATGATCATGCTTGAGGTACCAATGACAATGCTATTTTACCATCCCATTCAAATTTAGCTTCTTGGTATATAAAAAATCCGCTGTGCCTTAAGCTACATAATGAAAGGTAATCATTTTCCAGTTCATAAAACCGTATCTCATTCTCAAGATTCAAACTCTAAAAATTTCAACTTCCAACTGATAAGGTGTACCCTTAAGGACTTTCACTAAGAATCTAGAATTTAACAAAAAGGAACCAAAGATTTCAAGCAAATTACAGTAACCGAAGGAAAGATACGAGGGAGCCGGTAAGTCAATGCCAGAAGGTAGTATATATAGAGGGAGTGAGTTACTGCAATTGGCTCACATAATTGTGAGGGAACAATAGGAGTAAATGCATCTGAATGTGAGGAAAAGTGTGAGATTAAAAACTCTTGTAAAGACATCTATATGATGAAAGACTGAACCTACCAACATGAAGAGCCTATGTTCCCAAAGAGAAAAGACATAAAATGAGCTAATCATTTATTAGACTGTAAACCACCGCCACCATAATACTGCTTGGTGGTTTCACGTGAGAATTCTGCAAATGTCATCCCATCCTTCAATCGTGCTGAAAGTGGTGGAACTAATTTTTGAATTTCCTGAGTTAGTGCATTTTGGTCCTGATCAGCAATGTTATTTTCCTCAGCTTGCTCCAAAGGCTGAACGCTTGGGTGGTAATGATCCATAGGATAATCTAAGATTGAAAAAGTTTTACCCCAAGCTGGCTGCAAAAACACAACAAAAGTTTCTCTGCTTAAATTTTCCAACGTTGCTGGTCTGCGCACACAGTGAAGCGTTGACCGGAGCTTTCCTTTGGATAAAATATCAGCTGATTCACCAACCTGAACAATGAAACTTTCAGGAGAGGACTTCACCATGAGGACTTTATTCTTGTTAGGGTGAAATACCTGCAAATATGAATTCCCACTTGGTGAAGCACATTCTTGATCACTGGAAACGGAAAATTCACCGTTTGATGTTGTTTGATGCGAGGACAGAAGAAACATGGGATCAGTTAGAACAGTGAAGATACCATAGTCGTAATGCCACTGTTGCCACAGTTTGGGATGAATTTCACATGACCTAACTCCATTACCATCTGTGTCCAACCTAGCACCTTTCAATAACATTTCCTTGCTTTTTGCATGATTATTAGCATGTCTTTTACTTGATCCTTTCCTTAGAGCAGCTTCTCTAAGAACAAGACTATCTACCATTGAATGATAATGTATAAGTCGACCTTTTGCTGCAAATGACTCCAATAAGCTTTGCTCAAGTTCGTTGCCTCCAATGGCCCTATCACATACTCGAGCAAGACAGAGCCCTAGTTCCATCATGCAAAATCCTAGTGCCTTGAACATGTTCTCAAGATCATCAAATCCATCATCCTCAAAATCACTGATTCTACCTGTATTTTCATTTTCCAAATTCAAATGGCTACCTACTTTTGGTTTAGTTTCAATCGATTCCAGACCTTGAGCATATTTGAGCTGCATCGCAAAAGAGGAGACATTCCTATCTGGCTTTTTAAATGGAACATCACTCCCCAAGTTGTGGTCCTAAACATTGCTTAAACAAAGAAAAAAAGAACAATGAAAAACAATAAACAACATAAAAAGGATTAAAAGGGAAAAAAACGTATATAATTGAACAGTGGCTAATGTACTTGTGCTTTGAAATCAAAAATGCAAAATTGTTGTATATTACTAAAAGCTCCCAATCCAGTAAGTTTACACTTTTAGCAAAGACACTGAAAATAAATACTTTATGATCCTAATTGTAAGGTAGGACTTGAATCTTAAGTATAAGATTTATTTGTAGGGTTTACATGGCCATGGGGTCTCCAGTCCAATGTGGACTTTCGGAGCAAGGTTCTCCCAAGGTTCATATCAGTTAGTTTCAGAGCCATCCACTAAACTCTACCTTTCAATGCAATTGTGACGGATGAGTGGTGACACCGACATAATTGTTGTTCGCCCAGATCTAGATAAATCTAGCGCAACGCAAACCCATGTCAGCGTCGGGATTATAGAGAGTGTGATGGATATTTACAATCCTAATTACAAGACATGGGCTTGAATTTCCCATTGAAAGTACGAGATTTCGTGGAAGTTTCATATGGCCATCGACTCTCTCACACTAATAACTAGCTATGGGGTATGATTATACCTAGGATCGTATAAATACTATGACTTTTTTTTAGACTGGATACTGGTAACTAGAACTAAAAGTCCAAGTCTATTACCCTGTCAGCAAAATACAAAAGCATGTAATAGCGAAGAGGAATATTGAAGCTAATTATGGCTAAAAATAGCAAAGTGAATAAAATGTTCGTTGAAATTACTCTGAGAATACGTTTGCAATCTTCGGGCCAAAGGAGAGCCAGCTTGCGAGCAAGAGGGAGGAGCTTTCGCCGGAAAAGCGAAGCTTCAGGAAAGTTTGTAATAGCTAGAAGACCTGGGCCCGCTGGGCCCAGATTTTCCATTATCATTTTCTCTTGATAACGCGAACACGACGACGACGATGATAGAAGCTTGAGATCCGAGTATTGAATTTCGTAGAGTTGCAGAATTTCTGATTGTTCCATTTTTTTTTCTGTTGCTATTCAGTGTCCCCGCGAGCGAAGAAGCCCCCACTTTAATGGCTATCCTGGTTTTAAAACGAAAGCTAAGCAATATGTGTAGAGGGCAAAATACATCGGCGTGCAACAAGTAATAATGTAAGACCTTCGTCCCCAAGAAAAAGCCCCGCAGGGTCTAGGTCCAGGCCCAAAATCCCAATTATTTTCCGAATTCAGGGTTTTGATAATCTGATATATAAGATAATTAGCATTCACCATCTACATTCAGACGATGACCATAGCCGAACATCAATCACATGATTTCAAAAGGATGGTAGTAACATGCTTTTAAATTCTTTTTGCTTTTCAGGTTGACCAAGGGGGGGCTGATTATAGAAAATTTTCCTTTAATCTTTTCTACAAACTGCATATTTAAAACTCAACCAAACTTTTGTAAGGGTTAATGCAAAGATCCAAATTGTATCAACATGCTGTCTTCGAGTAAGAAGACATCTTAATTTCACTTCCAATTTCGAAACCTAGAAAAAGAAAAGGGGCAGCGTCAATTATTTACAAGAAGTGGCACAATTGACGAAGCATTAGTGTTTTTTTTTTTTTTAGGCTCAGACTTGGGTCTCCTTGAAGCTCTTAGCCAACCAGATGGCAGTTTCCCTGGGAGACACTTTCTCAGGTCCAAATGGCTTCAACAGCACCCCAAGCTCGTCATACCTTTGTTGTTGTAAGAGCCTTGCACTGAACTCAAGCAGCCCTTCCAATGCCTCTGCTCGCTGCTGGTATGATGAAGTGTCAAACCGCCGTTGTCTTGACTCGGAAGATGAATGAGTGGATGATACAGCTGCACGATTATGTTCCGCCGAGCCTTCACTCCCATCTTGTGCAACTCCCCCAAGGCTTTGGTCGCTGCCATTCGATGTCGTGACAAGTTTGTCCAGAACCTGAACTGTACACTTATCCTTTGTTATAGAACGGTCAGCGCTGTCGATTGATGAAGAAGAGCACTTAGCGGACGTTGATGAGGTTCCACGAACGGGTAAAAGCTGATCACCAGAAGAAGCTATAGGGAATTCTGCAATTTTGTCAATTCGTGGGGCATTAACAGAAACATCAGGGGAGTTCATGCTGCGAAGCAAGCCGACATTGGCTCTATAGGGGGTCACCAAGGCTGCAGTCCTTGTTGGCAATGGAAGAGATACTCTGCGGGATGAGTAGGATGATTTACTTGCTGCCGGCGTTTGTGATGCTGGAACCTGCACGTATTGGCAGGATGAGTAATAAATGCGCCTAGAATTCATGACCTTGCAAAGTTAACTAATCATTGAAAGATTATCGTTCTCAGTTCACAGAAACGTTCCGTATCCAACACAGAAGAAAATGGCCAGGTTTCTACTTATATTTAGTTGGCCGACACTGTAGGATTATAAGCTTTTTGCACTACTGTCACTAATCAAGGAGTCAAACCAAAACATTTCAGAAAACGTCAAAAAAAATTAATGAAGAACGAAAGTCTCACTCTCAATAACTAGGAGATTTGAAAAATTGGGCACTTTAGAGATGATATTTCCATGTTAACCCCAATGCACGGAAGAAATTATGATCAATTCCTCTATTTAACACTTGAATAGGCAAATATGTAACTCACCAAATCATGTTTTTGACCAGTCTTGGATATCTTTGCTGGTGCTATATGTTTCCTGGGAGTGACGGACACTGCTGGTGTCAACTTTGGGGTCTTAGCGACAGTGGGAAATTTTGTGGCTGTTGACTTGTCAATAGTAATCTCTTCGTTGTCAGTACCAACAGAAAATTCTGTGAATTTTTCGAACATATAACTTGGAATTTCTTGCTCTCTTTGAATAGTACTTAAGGAGTCTTGTTCGATTTCAGATACACTGGGGTTCAAAGCCCTGTCATTGCTGAATGAGCACCTTCTGCCTGTGTCACTAAGACCTAAAACATCTTGCTCCACGAATCTAGTTTTCTTTATGAAGTAGGAATCAGACCACCGAGCTGGGAAACTGTTGCACCTAGGCCTATTCAATTTCAGATGAATTTTGAGGGCATAGGGCTGAAGATGAGGGTGAGCGAGCAACTCTGAAGCCTGAATGCATTTCCATTTATTGAGATGCTTTAGTTTATAGAAAAAGAAGTTGAAGGGTATAAGTTTGGCACAACTATATCTGAATGGAGAATGCAAATATACTGAAAAGGATGTCTGACATATATATAACAAGTAACATGCATGTTTTCCTTTTTGTTTTTTAATTTTGAACTCTCTTACATATATAACATGTTAACATTTTACATATTTGTGTCTGTAAAGGCAGTAAAAGATTAAATAAGGGGAAAGAAACATACACTTGGTCTAAGTTCTGGATTCTTCCGTAGCATGCTTTTTATGAGTCCTCGACTGAAGCAAGGGAAAACAATTAGACAAGAAAGCAACGTTATGAATAAAGGCTGAATGCAACAATAGAGATAATAGTAATGATCACAAACATTTCTACAATATGAGGAGATTCCACAATATTTTAAAAAGTCAAAATGTATTTCGAACATATATGCATAAAGAGGATAGCAAACTCACAATGCACTAGAGTATATGGTTGGTAAAGGAGCCACCATAGACCTATTTATTTTGTTAATCAGAGCCCGGATATCCTTGCAACAAGACAGAAAGAGAAGTTAGCTGTAAAGGTCAACCAAATGCAAAAGGATGGAAGATCATTTAAGGGACATGTAGCATCCATGGATATAAAATCATTTCTTATCCTACGACTAGCATATACAATAACCATTTATCTTTAAATGTGATTCTATTATCTCACAACACAATTAGCTGTTCAGCTTAATACTAGGATGTCAAGATCATTTGCTAATTTATGATGAATGTAAGATGATGATCCATATCACTGTGAATCAATCCTTGAAGATAAATTTGCCTCTTCAACATATGTGGACCCAGATACCAAACTTAATGGTAGGCTAAGGATCCTTTAGGAAATCTTCAATTTAAGACACAGATCGCAAGTCAGTCTAAAATTAGGTTAATAATTTTTCCACCAACGATATTTTCTGTCTGACTAACTTTTAAAAACTCTCTCCAGCCTCAGTTCTTAATGGGAATTATCAAATTGTAGCACCACAAGAACTTTATTAGGGACGAGAAAGAGAACAAGAGAACTATGATTAACAGGACAAGATTTTAAATTTTAAAACAACTGAATCCATAAAGACCAGCATTGGAATGAACAATCATTTCATATATCAAAGTATTCAATAACTATATGCTCATTTGAGTCCCTCAAAACAATTGAATGAAAATATAGTTTTTGATGGCCGGTTCATCAAATTCCAGAGTACTACAAAATTGTGATTTTGATCATGTCAAGAAGTGGCAAAGAGTAAAGGTCTTAGTCAATAGCAGACCAGCAACTTACAAAAGCTTTAAATGCAGGTTTGTGAGCAGTCATTTCATACAGGCAGCATCCTGAAAACATGTATTACATTAGATATATGCTGAATAGAGAAAGGGAGGGGGGAAGAGAATAGCAATCAAACTCAGATTTCCCTAAAATTTCAAAAGTCGCAAATTACCTAAAGACCAAATATCTGACTTAGAACCGTAAGGTATGTCAGCGAGTAGCTCGGGACACATATAATTAGGAGTTCCCACAACCTATGTTTAGAGCAAAAAGCTATAGTATTAAAATAAAGCAAATGGTTAAACCGTATAAAAACCATACCATCTGTCTGATACTCACAGATGAAGCAAGGTCATCAGAAGTCAACATTTTAGCAAGACCAAAATCACCTGCATAGGTGAACGTCTTAGAAACTAGCTATGTTTAAAATACATAATGCTGGAGACAGAGGTGTAACTGGCACATGGTAAAAGAAAAAAAGGGTAAATCAAGAAAATTAGACTTAAAAGGAATGATTACCTAGACGTATGTCTTGATCTTTTGTCAAAAATATATTTGAGCACTGAAACAAAATTATAGTTTAGAATGCTGTTAGCCCAAAATTGCATATTTTAAATTGGCCAATCTTCACCAAGAAGTACCACTGACCTTGACATCACGATGAAGAATATGGTTGGCATGCAAGTAATCAAGTGCCATTAGGAGTTGAACTAGCCACTTGCAGAGTTTCTGTGTATAATTTATTAAGTAGAAAAAAAGGAAGTACATTTTAAAGTATTGTAGATAGCTAAGTCCTTGTAAAGTGGGCCGAATGTCTTACTACCTCCTCAGAGAAGTGCACACCACTGGCTCTTTTTATAGCTTCAGCCCTGTATAATGAGCAATGTCAATGTGAAGAAGTAAGAAGAAAGAGCAAATCATGCCTTAAGCAATTGCCATTTGCCAAACAATTCCAAATCCCCAAGTAGATAACAAGCATAACCTACATATCTCCTCCTTCACAGTATCCTATGATTATGCAAACATAGCAGCCCTGCAAAATAAAATAAGCAACAACACAAAATTAATTATTAATGCATACAGAGATGTGTGAAGATTACACAACTTTAACAGAGGAAACATAACATGAAAACTGTGAAACAAAGAAGCATGAGGCAGAATAAAAGGAAAAGGAAAACACTATCTACTCACCCTCTCTACCCAAGAATCTTTGTATTCTACAATAAATGGACTATTCACCTTAGAAATAAGCTCCATCTGCATCATGGGAACCAAAAGAGCATTTTAACACCAGAACGATTCTTTGAACAGTGGAGCACAATTTTGGAGTATAAGGATGCCAATCATGGAAAAATTTTAAAAAAGGCAGGGGAACAAGAATATCGTTTAATATACAAATAATGAAGTATCCAAATATCCAAAAAGAACCATATCTAGGTCTAAACAACTGCCACATATGTTTTTACTTACAACACTACCTATGAGTCAGCATTATCTTTCATTTCAAAAATTCCTCACAATCTCGATAATGTCTCCAAATTGAAAGAAACAACTTAAATGGAATCACGCATATCAACCAGCTTTCATGATGCCAAATGTGACATGAAAGTTATCTCCACATTGTTGTCAGAAGAATAACAGGAAGGCACTAAAAGAACTAACCTCTTGATGGGCAGATCTACGAACCCTATCAGTCTGGCGAGCAAGGCGAATCTTTTTCAGGACGTAACTAGAAGAGAAAGAAGAATTTAGATCATCCCACACAATCCAACAATGAAGATTAGATATACAAAAAACTGAATCCAAAAAATATAGTGCAATTCATACATACATTTACTGACATATAAAAAGCGAATGGATACACATGTGAGCATTGAAATTTGAAGAATAGAGAGTGAAATAGCGGTTGCATGTAAACTCACTTCTTCTTTTCATGTTTATGCCTCACAAGAAGAGCAGAACCAAAAGACCCTTTCCCAATCTGTTCTAGAATTTCATACCGCTCCATATTGAAGGATTCTGCCCCCCCCCCCCCCTCTTGGTTCGAAGTCAAAGAGTTTTCAACTGTCATTCCAACAAGTAAACTTTTTACCAGACAAAAGTAGTTTCCAATTTAACTACAATTAATAGTAACATCAAAACAAGAGAAAAACATGACTCCTCAACGGGAAAAGATTAAAAACGAATGCAAAGCCGTCTATCCTAAAAAAAATCAGTTATAAAGTAATTTCCAGAGCAAATGCAGTATCTATACTTGATAAAAATCCACAGCCAAACAGAACAAAACAATGCCTCTCTTAAATACGCCAATATTTATCCGTTTTCATTGAGATGAAGATAATTGGTTAAGACTCGACCTTTAAACCTTAGAGTTCAAGGAAACTTTTTCGTTTCTACAAATCCTGAACCAAAATTAATATATCTAAGAAACGTTTTAAATCATGTAACTTAAATATTTAAATTAAAAAAAAAAAAACGAAATATTTCTTGTAGCATTTAAGCAGCTGTTCCTCTGTTCTGTCTAAAGTGAAGAAACTAAAAGAAAAGGAATTTTTAAAAAAGAAAAAACAGAAAAAAAAAAAAAGAACAGAGATGAAGCATTCTCTTCTATGTATTATTCCATTGACGAAGTAAATCGTTGGAGAAACGGAAATCCAAGAAGGAAAAAGAACAAGAAAAGGAGAAGTTACCTCGAAGTGAAAAAGAAAGAGGCGGCTGAAAGAGAACGAGCGGGATCTTTTTGAACTCCTTTGAAGCAAAAAAGAAAAGAGATTCTTCTTCATTTAACTATACTTAAACTAATAACAGTTTTCGAAATTTGATAGCTTAAAAAAAAAAAAGAATTTCAAAGAGAAAGACGTGGAAGAGGAAGATTCGTACCTTCTTTTCAACAATTTTTTTAATTTTATTTTATTATACATTTGGGAGAAAGGGCAGGAGAAACAGAGACAGAATTTAAAATTCAAACTACACTGCTTTGGACGGGGGGCTTTTCAAAGTAATTTTTGTTTCCATGCGGGTTTTTTTTTTTTTTTTTTTTTTCAAGTAGAGGGATGAGGTGAAGTAGAGGTTTTGGTTTCTCTACGACGCGGCGCAGGGGTTTGTTAGTAAACGTCATCCCGCGGCTGGTTTTTGCTGTTAGCAGAACCAAACGACATCGTTTCCCAAGGTTTCGCTGAGGACAATTTGACGGTGTGATTGAGTTGACTACCCCACCTCTACATTGACTCCCCACCTTACAAAGATTTCATTTTGGACTCTTCAATATTTCAATCTCCCTTTTAATTTTTTTAATTAATTTAAAAAACCAATTAATAAAATTTGAATTATATTTATTTTTTATTTATAATATTAATTAACCCAGAAATCTTTTTCATTTTGAGTTATAAGTTAATCTATTTTTTATATAATATAAAAACGAAAAGTTACCAAAGAGTTTAAGGCCCCAAATTGATACGATAGGCCCAATAAGATAATCAAAATCAATTGCATTGATATGCTTGACAATGAGATTCTAACCTTTAAATTGGTTGGAAGTAACTGTCTATCGGGTACCAACTACCAATCTTCCAAATCAGATGAGACCCAGAAAACCACTAAGAAAATACCATATGATTTGAAGATTTTATTGGTTCTTAGGACAGTCAGTGCCACCTTTTCTTTAATTGTTTATCAAAGAATCGATGTCAGAGTCTTATGACGAGGATTAAGTCGTTAATACTTGACAATATATCTCACAATGTGCATCATGTTTTGTATCTATTTTATCTTTAAATGTAAATAGATAAAACAAATAATTAAATATATTAAATTTTAAATACAAATATATGTTATATTAATTGTATTAATTTTACTTAAAGGTATCGTGACATCTTTATTATAATTTTCATGTTTATTAATCATATAATAATTGTGTCTTTTTTTATTATATCTAAAATTAAACGATACACTTCGTGGTATAATTTTTCTTCGTTAAAAGTTTCTTTTCTTCCTGGAACTTTTCGTGATGTAATCTTGGTAATAATGCCTAAACCAATGTGACTCTTTCTAAAAGTGGGCTGAAGGATTTTGATTTAAGGTTGCCCATGTTGACGATTCATGGTCTTGGAGGGGAAAAAAAACACTCTGGGTTTACCCAAATTCTTTTCTATCAGCAGAAAACAAATTATACAGATATTTCAGGGAGTTCCTACAACTTAGGAGGAAACATCAGTCCGTTGACTAATGAAAAATACAACTTACAACGTCGTGTGTCATGTTCTTCTTCTTCTTCCTTTTTTTTTTATTTTTTTGTTTTTCATGTCCTGAACCTGTTGCCAGTCGATAGTACTACCAAGATTCATGAAGAGCATGCAGGGCAGTGCACTTGCCAAATCCCAACTTTGAGGGTGCATCTATGATATTGCTCAACCATTGGGTGGTTACTCTTGAAGTAGATATATGTAATTTAATAGTCCCATAAATGCTCAATGAGAAGTGATAATCATAGTTTGAGGTAGGATCTAAACGATTCACTTACAGATTACAATAAAAATAAAAAGCTGGTAAGTCTTCTTATTTTATTTTATTTTTTTGGCTAAGCCAAGATTTTATTCATTAAGCAAACAAGAGATACAAGGATTCGAAGATAGAACATCTAAACATCAGAAGCAAATCAATTCATAAAAAGAAAAGCTGATCAAACAGCCACAAAACAAATAACATTCACCTAGCTGACAGCTTTATGAAAAACATCAAAACTACCATGCGACAGACTTAATCACCACCATGCTGAAAACATCGTCGGTTTCTCAATTCCAGTATTAGCTAAAGAATCTGCTAAACCATTTGCTTCTCTAAATATGTTCTCGAAAGAGATATCTCCAATTCTTGATATCAGATTGTCAATTTCAAGAAAGATATCCCAACGAATCCATGGTCTATCATTACTGTTCTTTATCCAGTTGACAGCTATTGTTGAATCGGATTCCACAATAAGATGAGACTTATTTCCAATATCACCATAGCTTTCAAAAACAATCTTCATGGATGTGGGTCACCTGGAAAATGAAAAAGTTTAGGACTTAGTTGGGACTTTGATCAGCAAAGCCAACTTTTAATTCAGAGGTGGACATGAAATTAGCCACCTTAATTTGTAGCAGGGCAAGAAAAAGTTTCAAGGGCATGGATGGCTAACACACTTTGTTTGATGGGAATAAGGAGAAACAGGAACATTTGAAAATGTGATCTAGCTAGCTAGTACTATCAGCCAATGGTTGTTTCTTTCACTACTGTTTTCAAATTCCATTTCGCAGCTCTATAATATGTACTACTACTTACTTCTCCTTTTGTTAGATCCTTCTCTTCTTTATTCTGAATTGTTCTTGATGATCCACGGCAATGGATGATCACTCACACCTTGTTGTAACTTCATAAGCCATTCTTATTGGAAGCCACATGCTGAGATTCTAGCAAAGTCGCATGTTTTATCAGTGTCTAATGACATTAGAAATAATTGAGTTTTGGTAATTATATTGAAATTGGTTGAAACATGTGAGAACATATATGTATAAAGCTTGAGCCTTGAGGGGAAGAAATCTCAAATTTAAGAGCCATGAACCAGATGCCTGAATGGTTACTATCAGTAAAACCCATTTACTTAGGAAAAAGATTGTTCATCACCAGCAAAATCGCAAGTCAAGTACATTATTGCCATTAATCATGTCTTTTTCTGCTTCTGGCTAATCCCTTCACTTTCTCATGACATCCTGACTCCCAAACCCAAGCTTAGTCGAAACTAATAAGGTCTTTTGGTTGAAAGATGTGAACGAGAATCTAAGCAGTAAGAACCCTTTGCTATCACAGCAGGACGGAATTAGCACCCAACATTAGATTTGATCCAAGTAATCAGTACTTAGTCACAAGTCACAACTAATCAATTAAGTGTTAAATTAAACTACCAAATCAACAATGGAACTTCTTTCTTTGGCTGAAGATTCTCGTTAGAAGAAACAGCAAACCCAGTTTAATACTGCTTTTTCCGACCATAAACCATCTAACTATAGGAAATATCTCTATGACTCTGTTCCAACTTGTGGATAAGTACTAGACAAGTATATATTCAACAAGAGTCCATTTAATTTTCTTTTAAATTTATATAATTTGAGAATCATACTTCATACTAGACTTGTTCATGGACAGGGCAGTCTGATCGGATTCAAGTTTGAGATTTCTTATTTTGTGTCGACTCAAAACAGTATTTTTTATGTTAAAATAATATATTTTATTTAAATTTAATTATAAAATATATAAATATTAATAAATATATAAATGTTAACATAAAAATAATTTTTTAATCGGATAAACAGTGATTCGAGCTTAAATGAACAAACAAGATCAAATTCGAAGCTTAGCTTAAAATTTAAAATTTTAAGTTGCAGTCTAATCTAACCTACCCGACATTTTTACTCCATACTCATATTATAATGTATATATTGGATACAAATATCTAATGCAAATATTTTGAAAAAAATAAGTGTCCAAGCCAAATATATTGAATCCACCGTATTACAGGGCCATATGCTTAGATCCCTTTGACTTCTCCAGGACTCTATTCAGCTACGATGACAGAATTGAACAGAGAAATTCCGTTCCCCATTCTATTGATAAATCACCATTTTGGTGGATCTCGACATTAAGATTTTTCTGATGCTCAATAATTAAATGCTTCCCTCCCACATATATTTGGATGGGCTCATTTAATCTCCAAATGTGTGTACTGCTGACTCGATTATGAGGCCGACATAAAATCTAAATAGTGTAAAATGTCGCAATTCCCAACAGTAACAGGACTTAATGAAGGCCAAAATTCAGCTAGAAGATTTTGTCCGGTCGTTGAGTTCCAACCGGACAACTAGCCAGTGTAAGCACACAATTTTCTGTGGCCGCCAAACTTGAGGCCTCTGAAAGGAAAGATTCTCGTGAATTAAGACCTCAGTTGCTGTTTGGAAATGAAGCCACTTTTGAGTTAGTATTATTATGTCTTCCAAATGCTCAATAATTCTCATCAAATTCAACCAATACTGTACATATAAGATGAACTTATATATCATGAGGTCATTTTGAAATTTCATCACCCAAGGCAAAATTTAAATCAATCAAAAGTTACAATTGGGATTCGCCAATCAAATTTGTATCGATAGTTAATTGGTGACACTAGATTAGCAATTTTTATATTTGATTTAAAATTATTCATAAATTTGCTCTTAAAAATATAATTTTTTTTATAATTTTATACGTAAAAGTACTCATATCATATTTAATTTGTGTTAAAATGTAATTATTCTTATGTACGTTAACTTTAATTAAGTTATGTTTGCCATAATGGTTGAAATAGCTTGAGAGTTTTTAGATCATAAGAAGAGAATATAAAATATTGAAGTTTGCAGGAATATGAATATATGATATAAGGTTTAGTATTCTTACTCTACCATTTTAAACTTAAATTTTGTGACACTTATTAAAGTTTGCAGAAATATGAATATATGATATAAGGTTTAGTATTCTTACTCTACCTTTTTAAACTTGGTAGATCTTGGACAAAACAAAAATCAGCATCGACCTCCTCTTTATATCAAGTCTCCAATGAGATTGGGGAAGTGCCAAGTTCCCCACCACGCCACAACAAAAGATAGGTATCATAAATACTGGGATTTGATGACATCAGTGCTTGCAGTCTTGTGCATTAGCAAAATGTAGCGATCTTACCATATATTTTGTTGGAATCGTTGTTGGAGATCGATTCCCATGTCTCCTGATTAGATTAATGGTCCATGTGCCAGTATGATAAGCATTAGCTGCAAAGTTTTTCCTCTCCTACACTATCTTTTCCATGATTACCAAGAGACCCTAAAATTTATAAGAACTTTTGTTACTGTTTATATGTAAAAGGTTTGAACTTATATTTACGAGGTTTTTTTAGTGGATAAAAATCATGACGCATATTAAATGATATTTGCTAACCTTTATCATGATCTTGTATTTAGATGAATAGTTTTCAACTATTTTGTTTTAGCCAATGTACACTGGTAATCGAAGTCTGTAAGGAGATTTGGATTTGGGGAATAGTTTACCGGGTTTAGATATACATAGAGTTATATTTTATTGAAAGTGGGGGTTTCAAACTATGGATTTATATTGGAGGCTTTACCTTCGACTATCGTTATACTACTTTAATGGAATAATTATTAATATATTTCATCAGTGCCTTTGACATCAAAATCGGATTGTAACTCTTATATTTTATAATTATACCATTTAAAGCAAACAGTTGTGCAGAAGCTTTTAACAGGGAGGTTTAAGTGGGGGAGAATTTTTGAGGTGCCACCAAAAATCTCCCACTTTGTCAAATGGGTTAATAACAAATAAGCAATTCTCTTGATTCAATAATCGAGCACATTATTGATTAATTTGATCATAATCTTGTTAATTAGCTAATCAGCTAAAGATAAGTGGAAGGTGAAAGACAGTTAAGATCTCATGACTGTGAGAGGAATCTTGAATATATGTTCCATATTTTCATTCAAGATTTTCCTTCTATCGTAGAAGGAAACTTTCATTATGGTCAGCAGGCCCCCTTCCTCACGACTACCCACCCAAAAATTTTTAAAAAAAAAAAATCACCAACGCACGCAATACAAGTAGACCTGTCCTTTGCTAAGAATGCAAATGGCGGGGGACAAGGCGAAAAATTGTTTCATTTGTTTTGCTTATTTCTGTATGGCGGTTTAAAGCATTCTTTCTCGTAAATATTAATTACATCTATAATCGCTTCATATTATTTTACCTTATATTTTTATTAATTATTTTTAATTTAATATTATAAAAATATATTATAATTTATTCATAAATTAATTTTAATATATATAGTTTTTTAGTATATATAAAATATTAGTATCTTTATGACTTTTAGTTTATTTATCTAATATATATATATGTATACACTCAATTATAAAAGAGCATATAAAATATTTTAAAAGCTAAAATAATACTTTTGAAAGGTGAGTAGGGCGATGCGAAGGAGCACATATTTATCAAAATCGCCTGGCTTCCTGTCACCCCACTAAAATACTCTCCATTCAAAATGGATCATGTGAAATCTATGGAATGGATCAAGTTTTGTTATATCTAACCTTATCTCAAGTCGTAGTTTGAAAATTTAAAATTTTTTACTTAGATCTAGATCGAGTCAACCTTAGGTCCACTTGAAAATTTATTTCAATATTCATTATATTATTAAAATATTAATCTTTATATTAATATAAATTTTTATAACTAAATTTAAATTTAAGTAAAAATATTATTTTTATTAAATAATGATTAAACATAATTAACGTGAATTCTTTAAAATCTCATCTAAAGTTTGACTTAGAATAATAACTTGATGTTTTAGATAAAGTCCAGAGGAAACAAAAATCTAGCA
This sequence comes from Adansonia rubrostipa, assembly GCA_038381775.1. NCBI lineage: Eukaryota > Viridiplantae > Streptophyta > Magnoliopsida > Malvales > Malvaceae > Adansonia > Adansonia rubrostipa. The sequence goes on from JBBYHM010000007.1 coordinate 245,679, forward strand.
TTGTTTATAAACTACTTTACTCGATCTTTTACATATGTAGATGAATATCCCTTGTTAGGTGAAATGTTTTGGAAAATATATATAGAATATTTTGTCCAGTATTTTAGATATGCTAGCTTCAAGTATCTCGGTGCCCCTTGCTCATTCAGTGGATTGCTTAGTAGTAACCTCCAGCCACGATGATAAAAAACAAAGATTGGAACTTTGGGAAGTCTGCTTAATTTTCATTGGTCAACAATGGTGATTTGTTGATCAGCCGGTCTTTTCGAAGGAAATAAAAATGGAACTACGCTTCCCTCTCTCTCTCTCTCTCTCTCTCTCTCTCTCGCGGTAAATTGGGAGTCAAAGAAAGACCAATTCATTTTTATTATACATTCCCTCGGGCCATATTCAAACGAAAACCCAGCATGTGCGACATTTGACCAGGCATTAGCATTTAGAGGAGCTAATAAAGTTTGTCTGTCTCACCTTTTGCCGATTCTTACGTAATGGTAATGTTCATCTCCGGCTAGGAGAAGGCTGCTTTGTGCTAAAGCCATGATGTTTAATTGCTCTCACCCTCAAGTTTCAATGATTTGATTTGAAATAAAATGCAGCGAGTTGCATAAGTTTTTCACAGACAAATTAGTTACTCATATATATATATATATATATATATATATATATATCTTTGTTTTCTATGTTAATTTATAAAACAAAATATGTTGAAAAGTTTTAAGTTTTCAACCCAAAGTTCTACTCTCTCAATTATTTTCTTCTAATATGACATTGCCAAGGCAATCAGATACATAATACAATTTGAGAAAAAAAAAGTTAATTAGCATTATCGGACGTATATCGCTACGAAGTTTTATTCGTTTTTAGAGTTTGAAAGCATGTTATTATGATTTGTCATTTCAAGAAAAATTAGGATCATTGTTTATATAAAATTACCATTCAATTTTGTGGCTGTTAAATGTGGGACGTTTTTCTGCTCAACGCTAGCCATTTTAATCAAAAATTATGGATTAGATTTTGGCTTAAAATCGATATGAATTTTAATAATAGATATCTTAACATAATAATTTAATATAATTAATGTAAAAATTATTAAATTGCATCCGATCGTTTAGATAATGAAATATTCATTTTAAAATTTTTAAATTTATTTCACCATTTTATGTTTTAAAAGAAGAGGTTAAGTTCATAAAAAGCTATGACCCTTACTTTTATAAAACTGTAATACAAGCCTATACTATTACACGTGAAATCATGTACCGAAGAAAAAAAAAAAGCTTTGTATAATTAGCACTACCGTCCTGATTATTCAATTCAAGATTCGACGCAATCGATATTGCTAAGGGCAAGCTTTAGTAGAATTCTGGCTTTGTCCCAATAATTTCAGTTTAAAATAATATAAGATCAAGATGCGCCGTTGATTGGAAATATTGTTCTCCCAGACTCCAAAACAACTATATATATATATATATATACCTATTAAATTTCTCTAGTTGAGTACTACTAAAAGCATATTTTTTAGATACATATTCAGACATTGAGAATTTATGTCTCAAACCTAAATCTTTTTTTTTTCAAATTAATTAATCATGTCAACAGGAACATGTGTCTAAATTACAACTTGATCTAATTGTATCCACAAAACTTTAAATGAAATAAGTGTTTTTTTAATAGAAATTAGATTTGGATGCACCAATAACGTGAATGTAAAAGAAAAAAAAAAAGAATTCGTAGTTTTTAAAATTGAGTAATTACAAATTTTAAAAATAAAATATTTAAATTTTTATTTTAAATAATATTTATACTTTTCATTTTATACGTTTATTAAAATTGAATTAAATTTTTTTATTGATATATTTTTTGATTAAATTAATATCGCATAACTCTTGAAATCATATTTAATTATAAGCACCGTAAATAGTATAAATACTTAAAAACAAAGAAAATGATAATTATGGCAGTAAACAGGACAGACAAGGAGTCATTTGCTCATTTTAATTGCAAATTAATTAAGTACGATTAAAGTGGTGAATTAAGTTAGTTTATAAATTTATGGTAATATATTTTGGTTGGTCTATTTGGTTTTGTCTTTCATTCCCGTGATAGTCTCAGTTACCTAATGCGATCCAATTTCCATTCATGTGACATTAGAAGACAGCTTTTCCTTTTCAGTTTTCACAGTATTATTATTATTATATATTAATTACAACCCTAATTTTTTTTTTAAAGTAAATATGAAGCTTGAGGCTTAGGCTCTCGCGGACGGAGCCAGACAGCCTGCCAATTGGGGCAGGCAGCGCAATTAAATCCTACATTACTAAATTATTTATTAGCACTTGCAGCTTTGATTCAAGGCAAAGCCAATATTATAGTTTCAAACTTAATTTCATCCCTAAATTTAATTCCAAGTTTTGAAAATAATATTTTGTATTAAATTTTTTACTCTATATAATATACCGTTACTTTATACTGCTGTTTTTTTGTCAGACTTTTTTTTTATTTTTGTATATTAAATTATTGATTTGTTAATTTTTTTATTTTATAATATGAATAAATAAAAATGCTACAATTGGATGCATATGCCTCTTAATTCTAGAAGTGAAGTAGGGATAAGTCCAAGTCCTCATTTTTTTTTTTTCCGAGGAGAAGAACACCTAAACGCTTTGGTAGCGTTTGATATCATTTTTACTATTATCATAGATATTTAACCATGAAGGTTATTTTTTTTATTGAGAATTAAAGATCATTATGTTTGGAATTATTGAAAATTAAATATTATGTTGTTTGAAAGTACCGATATAATCATGCATATTATAATAATTATACAAATTAATGATTTCAAATTTGTTCAAATATAATAATTTATAAAATATTAGTAATATTTTATTTATTTTTATAATGAAGTATAATTAAATTATGAAATTATGAAATTAATAAATTATTTATTAATAAGTAAATTAATATTCATAACATAAATTATGTTCAAACATTTGAACTAGAAAAAAAATAGCTATTAAACTCATAAAAAAAAAGGAAAACAAAAAATTATGTTATATATATAACATTAAAAAAGTTAAAAGAAAACACTAAAATTAGTTTTAAACTTGGTAAAAGTGAATATTAATTTGAAAATATAATAATTACAAATATAATAAATATAATTTTTTAAAAAAATAAAATTTTAACATTAATTATAATTAATTTTACATATTATTTTACTTTAATTTTAAAAACATTTTAAAATAATAATTTTACCATTCTCGACGATTTAAAATCAC
>JBBYHM010000007.1:260904-275443 GCA_038381775.1 Adansonia rubrostipa
TGCCAAACTTCTCTCTTTCGGGAAGTAAAATAACATAAGGAATGAACTTTCCAAGAAAAGGGGTCTATATATAATTAAGAAAAAAAGTTTCTCTTATTGGGTTGTTGTTGTCTACAATAATGCTGTTATGAACCTACTTTTCCCCATATATATATGTATATATGCTTCACGAGTCTCCATTTAGAGTCTAAACCTGCTCCCACTTCGTATATTTATGGCAAAGAAAGCATAGTAAAGATGCTTGTTGGAGTCAGTTTTTCAAATTAGCAAGACTTAGAAATTTGACTTTTTGAGTTTAAAGAAATCGCTTTTGAGATTATTATATGAGAAAGGTGTGTGCTTTTTTCTTAATAACTTAAATAATCTAATGGATGGTATGACCAAAAAAAAAAAAAAAAACAGAGCAAGAGACGACCGAAATTCTTTTGGATATCAGCAATGGCACCTTTGACTTCAGTCATTCTTGGAAGCCTTCTCGTTTATCTTACCCATGCTGAAAAACACGGTGTTCAAGTGGTAAGCACTTCGGCTTCTTCTCTTTTATAAGAACAAAAAAAATCATTAGACCCCTCTTCTAAACTTTCGAAATTAAAACAAGAAAAAGGCTTTGTAGCTTTAGTAGATTAAAAAGATTATTTATAGCTATATATCAAATCATCTTTTGGTTAAATGATGTAATTGTAAATGAGTATGGAAACATTGATTCAATTATTGGTGCTCCCTCGAGAAAAAAGCAACCGTGACAAAATGTAGGAAACCAGTCCAATGGGCGACATTTTGGACCACCAAAATAAGTAGAGTCATACTAGGCTAAAATCCATTAGTAAATTTAATTTTGGCCCTTTAGGTAAGTTGTCTTGGGCCAATCGAAATAATTGTTTAGAGTGCCCCCACCGATAATGCCACAGCCGCCGGCTGGCCTATTGGGTAGGTCCCAACGTCAGCAGCAGATCTTGCTGTATAGGGCCGGTTCCCAACTTCCCATCAATTGATTCCCTCTGTTTCATGCCATTGGTTAAATGACATGATCAGAACATTTTTGTTTTTGGTCAAAAGAAAGTTACTACAACATGCTTATAGTTACAAAGTATAAAAAGGAAGAGAAAATTTCACCATGTTATGATTAACTAGAAAAATACTACTTATTTATTGTCACAAGATTTTGTTTTAATTTATTTATGTCATGAAAGATGAAGAAATCTGAGTTCAGACTTACTGAAATTTTAGTGGTGGTGACATTGGCAATGGCAGATAGGAAACTTGAAGAAAGGATTGAATCCACCGTCTTTTGGGGATTTGGTATTTACGTCGCCGTATATGACAACGGCCATGAAAACTGGCATGATCACGGCCATCATTGCTCTTGCTGTAAGCTGCCTTCCAACTCGTCCCTTTTTAACTCTTCAAATTCTGACATGGTGTTGACTAGACATGTAACAATTTAATATTAGTCAATCATGTCATATTAACGTTCATATAACAATGTTTATCTATTGGGGTAACTTGATAGCTAATTGCGAATATTTTTTCCAAGGGAAAAAAGACAAGAAGAAAGATAATTTATCTTCCATAGAGTATCTATTTTCCTTTGATTATTGGACTTAAGGGAAATGAAGAAAAATATAGATCACCTACTGAAGTTGGCGGTTATTGTGAATACAGGAAGGAATAGCAGTGGGGAGAAGCTTTGAAATGTTCAAGCACTACCATATTGATGGGAACAAAGAAATGGTAGCTATTGGGACCATGAATATAGTTGGTTCTTGCTTTTCTTGCTATCTCACAACAGGTAAAGGTTTCTTTTCCCCCTTCCTAAAGTGAAATTTATTCAGGTGACAGTTCACTCATTTTATTCAATTTGCTAATGGTGCCCATTGGTGCTGTTGATATATATTACCAGGGCCATTTTCCCGATCAGCTGTTAACTTCAATGCGGGATGCAAAACTGCAATGTCCAACGTTATCATGGCCATTGCAGTCATGTTTACATTGCTGTTCCTAACTCCATTGTTCCATTACACTCCCCTCGTCGTGTTGTCTGCAATTATAATTGCCGCAATGCTTGGTCTTATTGATTACGAAGCCGCAATTCATCTTTGGGAGGTTGATAAATTCGATTTTCTGGTCTGTATGGGTGCATATATTGGTGTCGTTTTCGCAAGCGTGGAGGTTGGCTTAGTCATAGCGGTATGAATCATATATGTATATGTATTCAATATCAACCAAACACAGCTGAAATAACTTATTATGTTCTTCATCCAAGAACAAAATAACTTGCTTTGTTGTAAAATGCAGGTTGCAATTTCAGTGCTCAGACTGCTGCTGTTTGTTGCAAGACCAAGGACCTTCATTCTTGGAAACCTTCCGAATTCCACCATCTACAGAAATGTTGAGCAATACCCAAATGCAAACAATGTTCATGGTGTTCTTATACTTAAGATAGATGCTCCAATTTACTTTGCCAACTCAAGTTACTTAAGAGAAAGGTACAAGAATTTCAGTTCTTGATATACTACGTTAAACACAAGATCCATTTCAAATTATCAGACAGCTTGATTTGATTTGATTATCAAACTTATGCTGATCATCGAGATTGCTGAGCCTTATCAGGATCTCAAGGTGGATTGATGAAGAGGAAGACAAACTGAAATCTACAGGAGAAACCAGCTTGCAGTACGTTATAATTGACATGAGTGGTGAGTGATTTATCAAGCAAGAACTGCAGCCGCATATTATTTCTAACATTAAAAAAATATATATTACAGAATCTCACTAGGATTACTCTTTTTTTCCTTTTTTTTTTTTTTTGTGTTCACAGCTGTTGGTAACATTGACACCAGTGGAATAAGCATGCTTGAGGAGGTCAAGAAAACTACTGAGAGAAGGGAGCTTAAGGTATTTTTCTTCTACAATCTGTGTTATTAAGGCACGGGTGTATGTGTCGGATATGGTTATATGTCAAACATAGGTGTGTTCAATTATTTTAAAATTTTTTTATGTATTTAAAAAATCTTTTAAATATCATATCTTTATATTCATATCCTAAAATGTGTTAAACATAAGTACTTGAAATAATAAAAGTTAGAGCAACGTACGTACAGTTACTTTGCATTCTATAAAATGGTCAGTACACAATACAAGGCTCTAGCAAAAGGTGACCATATTGATCTAATTTAATACTTCTACCATTGTAGCTTGTATTGGCCAACCCTGGAACTGAGGTGATGAAGAAACTCAACAAATCCAAGTTCCTGGAAAATATAGGTCAAGAATGGATATATTTGACAGTAGGAGAAGCAGTTGAAGCCTGTAATTACAAGCTTCATACATGCAAACCAAACTCTACCAAGGAGGAATCACAGCCATGGAACAATGTCTAAGCTAATAGTATTATATTCTGCAACTGAGAATCTGGAGGAAATTATCCAATAGCTAAATTAAGCTTTAGATGCTTTAATCTAAAGTTGGAGGGCTATTTTTCCTCCTCCAACAATATGCAATTTGTACGATGATACATATCCTGGCAATGAAATTTTTAAACCCCCCCCCCCTTAAAAAAAAAAGGAGCTTTTCGAACTAATGCTGTATTGCTGTTTACAACAATGCTAACTGCAAGGTGATGGGTATATTCGAAAATGTCCAAAAAGAAAAGTAAAATAATAAGAAGAAAGGAAAAGTGTAGAGAGTAGAGAGACACTGCAGTTTTTGCTTTCACTCGAGCTCCATTTTTCATTTACTTTCTCTTGCATCAAACATCGTCTAAAACCAGCCCTCGTTAACTGCAATAATACTGCATTAACGAAACAAAAACAATTGAAGAATTCTGTTACTCTCTTACGCTTTTTCTCTGATGGCTTCCGCCAAGAAACCGAAGAAATCGTCTACGAAATTGAAGAAGAAGAACAAAAGCGTTAGCACGGTTCCAGCAGAACCCAGAGTTACTGAACCCGATTAGTGGATTAGTTTCTGTCACAAGAACTCTACAACCCCAGGTTCCAACTTCCAACTTTCAACTTCAAAATGAAAAAAAAAAAAGAGATAAATCTTTTGCCCTTTCATTTTGAAGATAGCTTTAATTTTGCGTCATTAAGGTAGAGGTGTCTTTCTAGTCATAACCAAAATTCCCACCTTTAGCATTGTTAATTTTTTTGAAGCTGAATCGGGTTTCATATTTCAGCTTGAATATTCGCACTACTTGGCAACTTGTTTGAACCAGACAAATGGGTTTTAACATCCGAAGTCTAGGAATTGAATTTGAGCAATAGGGATAGGGAATTTTTTTTTTCTTTTCATTTTTGGGTATTTGATTTTTTTTTTCTTCTTGTCAGTGAGAAATGAAATGTTTTTTTTATATGAATATCATCTCATTGGAATTGAGTCCCAACTGGCTGGTCTTTCAGTACCATCGAATGAGGAAGAAGGGTTCACGTATTTCTTCGGGGCTGCAAGGAAGACATTTGATTACATTTGTTCCTCTGTGAGGGAAGACCTTATGTCAAGGCCACCGTCAGGGCTTATCAACATTGAGGGAAGGCTTCTCAGTGTTGAGAAACAAGTTGCAATTGCCCTAAGAAGGTTAACATCCGGTGAGTCTCAAGTGTCAGTTGGAGCTTCCTTTGGGGTTGGCCAATCTACAGTTTCACAAGTGACTTGGAGATTTATTGAAGCATTGGAAGAGCTTGCGAAGCACCATTTAAGTGGCCTGATTCCATTAGAAAGGAGGAAATCAAATCGCAATTCGAAGCTGTATTTGGGTTGCCTAATTGTCGTGGAGCTATAGATGCAACACATATTATCATGACTCTTCCAGCGGTTCAGTCCTCAGATGATTGGTGTGACCAAGAGAGCAATTACTGTATGTTCTTGCAGGGAATTGTTGACCATGAGATGCGATTTCTTGATATTGTAACAGGTCGGCCTGGCGGCATGAGTGTGTCTCGATTGCTCAAGTGTTCAGGATTTTTCAGGCTATGTGAGGCTGGCGAGCGCTTGAATGGCAGTACAAAGACTTTGTCAGAAGGAAGAGAAACGAGAGAAGTCATTGTTGCTGGCGTTGCATATCCTCTTCTTCCCTGGCTCATAACACCATATGAAATCAATGGCCTCTGGTCTTCCATGTCTGCAAAGTTTAATGCCAGGCATGAAGTTGCAAGGTTGCTTGCACGGAGGGCATTTTTGCAGTTAAAGGGCAGTTGGAGAATCCTTAACAAAGTAATGTGGAGACCTGATAAGCGGAAATTGCCTAATATCATTCTGATTTGTTGTTTACTTCATTATATTATCATTGACATTGGAGATCAGTTGCATACTGATGTTGCCTTATCTGGTCACCATGATTTGGGGTATAGAGAGCAATGCTGTAAGCAGTTTGATCCAACCGGCGAAACCATGCGGGAAAGCCTAACCAAATACTTGTTGCAAAGTAAAGAGAAAGTTCCTGCAAAGTAATTGGCAAAGATAATGAGCATTTGAGGTTGAGCATCAATTGTATTATGAAAAGTTTCAATAGCAGTGAATCCCTAAAGAAACTGTGATTTTTCCTTTGCAAAATAGATATCCTTCACATACAAATTTCCATTTTTTTTTAATTTATAGAAATTAGGGCATATTTTGGTCATGCTGTTGGTTGTACTGAGTGGGGAGTACATGTCTAGCTTTGAAATGAGATTCGAAACTATGAGCCTTTTGGGAATCATGTCCATTGTCATCGTTTTTCTTCCCCACTGACATGATTCCGGTTGTAATGGCTCAACTGCATAGATGAGTTTGCATTGCTGACTACAATGGCAAATCGATACCAAACAAAACCCTGTTATGGAAAATAAAACTTAATTCTCAACCCAAAAATGGCAAAGTTAATAATTAAATGATGACACAGAACATAACGCAAAATAATAAAAACACGATATGAATACATTAAGTGTTAGAATCTATATATAATATGAATTATTAATGTGTTAAAATTTATATAAATATATAATATCTAAATACAATTATGATAAAAAAAATAATATAAATATGATATAAATGTATGGATTGGAATTATAGTAACTTGACCACAATTCTGAGCATGGCATTTCCTTCGAAAATTTCACTGTAAAGAGCCCACTCTATTCCGGAGTGAAAAACTTAAACGGGCTCCTAATGCAATACGCATAAAGATCAAAGCAAAGGGAAACATCATTTATTGACTTCGAAGAAAATAATTTCCATTGACATCCATATTTATGCCAAGGCAAACGTAGAGAGAAGGGAACTTTTAGGCAATAAAAGTAAAGCTTCTTTCAATTAGGTGGTGCCTGAAATATACAGCACGATCTCTGAAATCTAAACTAAAGAGGAAGAAAACCTCTAAAAGATGTGAAACAGAAAAGTTAGGAAGGAAGATTTATGACACTGCAACTAAAATCTAAGCACTGCAAAACTACACCGATTATGTGCCGCTGATTAAGTAATTGGTTCAATCTCCTTTTGTTGGGGGTTGCGCGCATGCGCAAAAGGGTGCTTTCTTCCTCTTCTGGCTCTTTCTTACCCCACCATAAAGATAGTCCCGCAATAAAACTCTTGTTTTACGCTCCATGATTCTGGTTCGGCCTTTGCTTTCTTTTTCATCAAGCTTCAGTAAGAGAAACTGTATTTTCTGCACCTCCAACTGCAACTGGCCAATCTTTTCAGACCCTCTTCGAGCTTGTTCTGGTACTCTCCGCCTCCTAACACTCCCACTCTCATCTGATTCTAATGCATGTTTCCCATCTAGAGACCGGGAACCATCTTCAACATGTGTCACCAATTTGCGGTTGACATTAAATAGCTTCATGATGGCTTCCTCAGTTTCTTCTAGCTGCCTTTTCACTGTACCATATTCAATTCCTGTCCCTAGTTTTCCCATCTGAGTTATCTCCACCTTCCTCTTCAGATCCTGTACAGTTATTTGAAGGTTAGCCAACTTTTGTGCATCAGAATCAAGTCTTTCTAAAATCTTCCTCTTGCTCCCTTCTTGGTTGAGCTCTGTAAATCTATTGGAGCTCTCTTTATCTACACCCAACTCTTTCACAAGAGATTCTGTAGAGGGATTTTTACCCCTGTGTGCCCTCACTCTACTAATCTGTCGGTTGTTAGTTAGTGCAGTAGCTATCTTCTGGGCCTTGCCAACTTTCAGGTTGATGTTACCATCATGTTCAGTTGTTTCCCACAACTCAAGCAGCCGATTATCAAGCTCTGTTGTTTCTCTCCTGCTTAACCCATAGGATGAGCACTCAGATACCTGATCAAGCATAATGTCTTTTGTCATCATCCCATTGTCCTCTTCAGAAATTTCAGGTGTTGGTCTCTGCATTTTGACATTGTTTTTGAGTCCATGACCAAGTTCCCCCCCGTCTTGTCTAGCATTCGCGTGCCTCTTTGCTCTAACACGTTCTCGACGAGAGCTGCTTCTTCCAAATCTTAACTCTTCAATCTGTCTCATAGCAGTCTCCAGTCTGGAATTGAGATTTAAGTTTTCCTGCATTGCAACCTTTTGCATTTCCAACACTGCTTTTTCAATAGCTTTAATTCTCATATGGATACCCTGCAAGTCAGGAAAACCATCCAGAACTGCAGCAATTCGATCTCCACTTGTTTGTTGACAGCTTTCAGCATCCAATTCAGTTTCCAGATTGGCATCCTGGAGAACAAGATGACTGTGAGTCAAATAATCACTGTGGATAACCATCCAAGATCCATCGCACAGTTAACTTAAATGATACTTAACTGACAAGGTCCCACCTATTGAGACCCTAACGAAACTAGCTTACACTTTGAGAAAGGTCTGACAAGATTTTAGTATTGTAAAACACCTTGGTAAAATACATATGCAATATCGAGGCCTTGCAGAAGTAAAACAAAACCAGAAACCACAAATTCCATTGACACAGAGATGAAGAAAACAAGGCACATAAAATTTACCATACAGTAACAGCAATTATGGCCCCTAAAATGTCATAGGAACAACAGCGCCAAACACCAATTCTACAAATACAATAAATAGTTTTCTCATTGGAATCAAGAATTTCCATAAAAGATCATGCTAGTAAAATATGCCAGTGCAAATTTGAAGAACATGGGACGTAAATTTGCAGTAAAAAAATTAAGAGTGAATTAAAAAACAACTGAATTTAAATGAATGGGAAGCAGCAAAATCGGTTGCTTCTGTAAATGAACCACTAGATGCTCATACAGGTCACAGACATGTGGTTGGGTTAGAACTGAAATTGTATATTCAACCAAACAGTATGAAGGGCATACTGCCTTGGTTTACTAAAATTTAAAAAGCAGACATTAAGTCCATAAGCAAACAAACAGACATTACCTTTACCTCTTCATTATGATCTGTGGGAAGTTTAGGATGCAAGAGAGTTCGACTCCCCAAAGACGTCACACTGTCCATGAGAGAAACAACAGCTGGAACACATGCTGCCAACTGAGCTTTAAGTTCTCCATTCTCACATTCCAAGATTCTAACACTTCTTTCCAGCTCTTCTGCCTCCGTAGCTTTGGAGTTACTTCTACTTTCAAGGACTTCACATTCCTTACTGAGCTCATGAGCCGTCTCTTCAAGCAATGCTGCATGGACAGCAGAAATCTGTAGCTCACCAAACAATGTAGCAGCCCGAGTTTCCCAAAGTTCAACCTCATTTCTTCCCTTTTGTATTTCAACATTCAAACTCTCCTGCCTCTGTTTTCTTTCTTCAAGTTCCTCACTCAATTTGGACAATTCAACCTCAAATTTCTGATTAGCCTGACGAATGCTTTCAGTCTCCTTACCTTGATGATCATAGTCTCCAGATAGTTTCAGAATTTGCATCTGTTGATCCTCTCCTATTAGCTTGACCTCCTCATATTTAGTCTTCAGATCACTCACAACTTTATGCAATTGGGCTCTCTCCTCTTGACTTGCACTGAGCGTTTTTTCTGCTTCCAAAAGTTCAATCTCCTTCTTGCACAACAGATCCTTTTCCTTCGAAACTTCATCATTTAACCGATCACCGATAGATCTAACTGAAACCAGTTCATTCTCCAAGTATGTCATTGAATCTTTGAGATGTGAGTTTTCCATTTGCATATCTTCAACCTTTGCCTCCATTATCTTCAATTTTTCCTCAAGATCATTATTGACACATTTGAGTTTATCCAGATTATCACTGAGATGCTTTATTTCCTCGAAATTATCAGCAATAATATCCTTGAAAATAAGAGAAATGTTGCTTTGGGATATTGCTTCAGCAAAAACAGCATAGTTTTCCTCTTCTAGATTATGTTTCTCCTTGCTCAATTCTAAAACTTCCTTCATCAAAGACCTTTTCTCATCTAGCAACTTGCAGTTCTCTTCCAGTGAACTCTGATATTCCCTTTGCAAGACTAACAGTTGTCCGCGAACACTCCCTATTTCAGACCGCAATACGTCTTCTATTTGGCCTCCCTGTATCACTTTTGATTTCAGTTCTTCTTTCATATCCACAAGTTTTTCAGCTCTGTTCTGCAGCTCTGAAAACTGGTCAGACTGAACCTTCAACTCCTGGTGAAGTGAATTATTGTCTTCAGCAAGATTTTCAGCCTCTAGTTTCAGCTGCCCAAGCAGTGCAATAAGAACTGAATTCTCAATTAAGAATTGCAGATTTTCGTCCAGAGACTTTAGAAGCGAATTTTGCATCTCTTGGAGTCTTACAAATACACGGTCAAGAACTGATTGGTCCTGTTTGATCTTATCATCATAACCATGGATAGCATCAACCTCAAGATTCCTCAACATCTGATAAAGCCCCACCCTCATTATGGTCATTTGATCAAATAAGGATTTTATCTCCATCTGCATTTCGGAATTCCCAAGCTCCAAGTCAGAGATAAGTTTTTCTGATAATTTGGAGGCTTCCAAAAGTTTCCTACACTCAAGCAATAGGAATAAATTCTTCTCTTCCAGATCCTGTGCACATTTCTGCAAGATGAAAATTTCTACCTGAGCATTCATGGCCTTGTCCAGTTCCTCTTCATAATCTCTGTTCCTGCACAGACTTTCCACTTGTAGAAAATGTAGCATAGATTCCATAGCAGTTACCCGGGTTTCATTCAACTGTACAAAACTAGCATGTTCTTGCTTTTCAGCCACTAGTGACTTTTGTAGCTCTTCTACTTCACAAAGTGTTGATTCTCTCTTTTTGTCCAGACTCACGTATTTTTCTTCCAATCCCCGATATCTTTTTTCTAAATCTTCGAACCTTTTCTGACTGACATCCAACTGAGAGATCAAACCTTCTCTCTGTGTTACCAGGCTAGCTTTCTCATCACCAAGCAACAGGCATGAATTTTCTAAGTTCCTTGATTTTACCCTTAATCCTTCAAGTTCGGCATTTGCATCAAAAAGGGAATGCTCCAGACAGTTATTCTTCTCTAAAAGCTTCTCCAGATTCTCAGTTGCGATCCATAACTGAGAAATAAGCGTGTCCTTCTCCGCAGCAAGGGTGGATTTCTCTCCCAAAAGAAAGTGACAGGATTCTTCCAAAGTCTTCTCTCTCCCCCGAACACCTTCAACCTCGATATTCAAATCTGAGAGTGAATTCTCTAAAAGGGCATTTTTCTCAATAAGTTTCTCCATGATTTTCAACTTCTCGAGTAGGACCACCTTTTCATCTCTGTTTCTTTCGCAGACATCTTTTAGGTTAGTGTTCTCATCCTGCAATTCCTTTACAGATAATGCAAAGTTTTCTAGATTTAAGCCAACTGACTCTAGCTGCCCTGTCATATCCTGGTGTCTCTTGTTAAAGAGATTGAGTTCCTCTTTCAAACAGTAAATTTCTTGCTGAAGAGCATTTCTTTGGTCCATTCTAAGTTCAACTTCTGCCTCAAGTTTTGCTATAGTCTCCCTTAAGCTTAAGATCTCATCTTGCAAATTCTTGATGGACATCGCTGAACTTATGTTGAGTTCGATCAGGCCCCTGTTCTCATCCTTGGCCCTCTGTAGTTCATCCTCTAAACCCTGATTATGAGTTTCAATGCCCTGTAAAATTTGAGCCCTATTCTGAAGCACGGAAGACAGAGATCTGAGTTCTTCCTGAGATTGAGAGTGCAAATGTTGCAACGTTTGAAATGCTGTTTCAGCCTCCATAAATCTCAAGCGTTCCTCTTGTATGGAGGTCCAAAGTCTCCCCAATTCCTTTTGCTTCTCGGTTAGCTCTTGACCTTGATCCCCCATCTTCTGCACCAAAGACTCCAATTCAGTATGCAGACACTGATTGGTTCTCTCCAGCTGACTACATCTTTCTTCAGCACCTTTTAACTTTGCAGCCCCATCATCTATCTCGCTGTTGAGCCTTCGAGCCTCCTCCTGGGCACAAGCAAGTTTGTTTTCCAGGCTAGAAATTGTCTCTAAACACTGCTGGTACTGAAGAGCAGCTGCTTCCTTATCTTTGGTCAGCTCAACAATTACTTGCTTTAAAGTTTCAAGTTCACTTTCAGCTTTCTCAGCCCGCTCAATCATCGTTCTGGCACTTTCCTCAGCATACAATAATGTTTGTTCCAGATTGCTTCTGGTCTCTGAACACTGCTTGTACTGAGCAAGAGCATCCTTCTTTTCAGCTTCTACTCTGGCAAGGTCCTGCTTTAAGGCTTGAGCTTCAATTTCGGCTTTACTAGCTCGCTCATTCAGTTCTTCAGCATCCTTTTGAGCATGAGATACACTATTCTCAAGATTATTTATCTTCTCCATGCACTGCTGGTATCGAAAAAGATTAGCTTCCCTTTCAGCCTCTAATTTGGTGAGGGCAGCCTTCAAAGTCTGAACTTCAGCTTCAGCTTGACTTGCTCGTTCGTGAAGGCCCTGGGAATGTTCTTGTGCGCGAGAGACTTCTCGCTCTAGATTAGACAATCTCTCCAAACTCTGCCGGTACTCGAGTAGGCCAGCTTCTTTTTCAGCTTCTAATCTAGCAAGAGCATTCTTCAAGTTTAAAATTTCCATCTCAGCTTTACTCACTCGTTCGGACTCACATGAGACTCGAACGCTGAGATCAGTGCCCCCATTATTTTGCAGACTTTGGTCTCTCTCCTCTATGTCATGAAAGTTGAGGCTTTTTCTTGCCCTTACTTCTGCAAATTTGACATGATTTGCAGCTTCTTCAGAACCCAACAAATCATTGAACTGTTTCAGACCCTTTCTGATCATTGCAGATTCAGATTCTTCTGAAAATGCTCCATTCCTGTTGATAGCAAGTGAAGATAGTCCCACATCATCCTTCTGCAGCTCATCAGGCTCCAATAATGCCTGCACCGGTTGTGACATCTCAGGTGTACGGGGATCAACCTCAGTCGCAGAACCTCCTGCTGAGTCATCCACAAAAACCATGGGAACTTGGCTTGGAAAAGCTTCTGCCATAGTCCGATGAGCCTGCCGAAGCACCCCAGTTGCATGATCATATCTTTCAGCCAATGCACGGTATGCTCGATAAAACTCTTCTACCAATTTCATTAACTCTGGACGTTTCTTGTAATACATCTCTGCTCGCTTAGCAAATGAATCAGCATCTTCTTCGATGAGCTTGATCATTTGCTTGACTTTAGTATCCATATCTGTTCAAGCAGTATATATTTTTGATGGGTCAAAATACAGGTCACAGAGAAAGAATAAAAATTTGAATGCTGCAAAATCTCATTGGGTTTCGTCAATCAATTAACCTCGTTCAAACTTGGTTTGATTAATGACAGCCACCAAAGCTAAGATGATTATAAACTTCACCCAGTGGCTTAATACAAGACCACATAACTTATCAAGCTTGTAAACCAAGGTTCCATGCGCATTTTAACTAAATGTTAACTGTTATCACTCAACTGTTTATAGCTCATCATATCATCGCTTCTCATAACAATCAAATAGTTGCAAGAATGGTAATAACATGGATGCATTTCCAATTTTGTTGCAATGAAGAAGTACCTGTGAGATTCTCCTGGAGCCATTTTGAATTTTTGGGGCTTATGTGGCTGTTCCACCACCATGAATACATGCCTTTAGAATCTGCATGGTTTATGGTTTCCATGACTTTAGTACTCAACAACAACGCTTCCTGACTCCGACCGAGGATTACAATTCTTAATTACGTAAACCAGGAGATGAAAAATAATACGAAGTCTTGAAATCTCTTAGTCCTGGTGCTTAATTCCTGATATGAACAAACAAAAACCAAATAATTCAGCTTTGACATGAAGGAAAAAATACAACTTAATCACATGATGAGGAACATGAAAAGCTCAAGCAGAAACGGCACAAAAATAACCTGATCAGTATAAGCCAACGGTCCAAATCTTTATAGAACAAAGCAGCTAGTAACTGGTAACTGTTATCCCCAAAACTGCCTTGAACTTACCCGATCAAGACAACACATGATTAAAAGAGGTGGTTGAAAAAAATAAGGTAAATCTGATCGATCAAAGCAAAAAATAAAAATAAAAAAATATTGCTTTAAGAAAAATGCAGATTCACAGTCAACAACATTGCATAGAAATCATGAAGAACCACCTAAGCAGCATAAAATTAGTCAACTTTCATAAACTCAAGGGCATGATTCGATAAATAAATTAACTGAAAATGCTAACAAAATTAAAAGGAAAAAAAAGACTAAAATCATGAGCTAACATATATATATATATATATATATATACACATTAAATTCAGCAAACATGAAATGTAGAATAGAATAAAAAACTTACCACAATTTTTTTTAAAAAAAAAGTATGGTTTCTGGGTTTTCATTATAAGCAGCTGTTTGCTATTGAACAAAAAAAAAAAAAAACAAGAAAAAGCAGCTTGGGTTTCGTATTTCCTGTCTCAACCCATCTCTGAACGATCGTTTTCAGGTGCAACTCGCCTATACTTTCGTTCTTTGTTCCTCTCTCTCGGCTGTTTTTGGTTGCTTTTGAGAAGGCTGTCAAAGAGGAAAAAGAAAACAAAAAAGATAAGCCAAGGGCAAAAACCATTAAAATACAGTCAACCACCAAACAAACAAATTAAATAAACAAAAAATAGAAAACAAAAAAAAAAAGTGAAAACAATCTTTTTTAGGTATTTATTTATTCGCATTAATATTTGCTTTTAGTGCAGTCTTTTGAAGAAAGCGAAAACTAACGAGCGAAGCAAAGCCAGAAAGGAACAGCGGGTTTGGTGGAAGTTAAATGACGAGGTTATCCCTCCAGGGTTTAAGGATGCAAAAAATGTTGCTCCCCGTGCTTCTCTACGTTGTCGTTTTTCACTTTAATGGTTTTTAACTGAATTTTTAGTGTTGATTCCTGCTTTGCATGAATTTAAGAAAAACAGTAAAAGAGATTTGTATTACCAATAATCCATAGACTAAATAGTGTTTAAGACATTAAATATATTAATATATAAAGTTTTGTTTAATTTTTAAATTTATTAATATAAATTAAATTTTATGAAAATAAAAAGTCGGCATAAATGTCAAATTTTTACCCATCATTTACATTAAAAGATTATGAAAAAAATTGAAACTTTTAAAATAAAATA